>JAEIIJ010002337.1:0-34425 GCA_018904815.1 Drosophila ogumai
CCTACGAGGGTCGAAACTAAAGTTTTCGGGGTGTCGTATAATTGTGGGCAGGAGTGTAGATAACCTTCAATAAACCATAGCACTCTCTTATAAATATTTTTAAATAAATAAAATTAGTTAATTCCCACACACCTCCATTATAACTCACTTAAAAAAGTTTGTATCTTAGAGTATTTCAAATATTTTGGTATAATTTGCAATACAATTAAAGCTTAAACTCTTCCTGATTTAGTTTTCCCAACTTAGTTCAAGTATAATTCGTACTTTTCTTCCTCATTGCCAACTTCCTAAAAAATCTGGTTATACCCTTTTTGCCTTAGGGCACTCACTCAAGACACAACGTTTAATCTTGCCACAAACTTCTAATTTTTATTGCTTCGCTTTGTCATTAGCTTTTTGTTTTTATTTTTTCAACAGTTTGTTTTCTTAGCTGGCTTGTTTTTTGTTTTGTTTTGTTGTGTCCGAGTGGTTTGCCAATTGCTTGGCTGACCTTTTCTATAGGAACCCCGTCCAATTATGAGGTTTTTCTACTCAAAGTATCTCTATCTCGTTCACTTGACGCTCAATTTGGCGCAATTTGGGTTTCGAACTCGGAATCGTATTCGTTTCATTGTTTATTATTTAGCCCGCGTGGGTTGAGAGCCAACGAACTGACGCAAGCTCTCGATTTTAGCGGCTCACCAAATTTACAATATATACATTCTGACTATATAAGTAGTATATATGACGCAGATTGTGAGCGGATAAGATAAGATTCTGTAAATAATTTGTACTTCCGTTGCCGGGCGACCTTCCGGAACCTGAACAATTGATATCAATTAAGGCGGGAAATGAATCACTCTAGAATTCCTAATTGATAAGTCAAAAGGTTCTGATTAAGTTCAGACATGAATAATTGGGTGCCATGGAAAGAGAGGGATAGCTTAAAGAGAAAGAGATAAATAGAGATGGGAAGAATGAAGATTTACATATTAACATAAATCCTTAAAATGGGGAATGAGGAGAGAAATGGAGAGAAATATTTATTTGGTTAATATATACAAAAAGAATTACTCGATAAAAAAAATTATTTTAATATTTTCTATCACAGGAAATATAATTCGACAATTACTATCAATTTAAATTTTATGTTTTTTTAAATTATACATATTTTTCTGTGCTCCAATAATTACTTCAATATATTTTCCTCCATATCTGACCATCTCAAGGCCCCGGACTCCTTATAAATATGTCCGCCTGCACGTTTCTCACATCAGTTGAAGGCATTTTTATGCACTTCATTTATGAATGACAAGCCTTCACATCTCCGTTTGCTTTTTTCACCATTTTCTCTTCACTGGAGAAAAGCGCAAGGGCAAACAGAGGGAGCGGGATCCCAGGAGCAAGGACAACCCTTAACCATATTCAGTCCCTCGGTCCAAGCCTCTGCTGCCACTCCATCCAGACAGTGTGCAAAATTTTAATGAGTTGGAAATTTAATACCCAGAGAAGATTGCAATATGAGGGGGGCGCTCGGGCGGGTTATGACTGCGGTAGGTCAGCCCAACGGAGCGCAAACGATTCAATTTTGCTCCCAGCGAACTCTTAAATTTTCCGTGAATTTAATTGAAAATGAGAAAAAGTAATACAATAAAACAACGAAAAAATAAATTAGAGAGCGAGGCAGACGGCTTCACCTTGAACTTGTCTAGAGATTGTCGTCATTTGATTTGAGTTTGCTGGCCGGGAAAATATAATACATACATTATATGTAGTATAGAGCTGAGTTCATTTCGTATCTAGGCTTCCGCTTTTTTCGCCTCGCACAATGCGCAATTTCTCCCAGATAAATCTTTTTAGTGCCAGTCACAGACGCAGTTTATATTAATTCCTATTCTTTGTCAACTAATTTGTTTTAAATTAATATTAATATTTGTATTTATATGATCTTTTTCTTTGCAGTTGGTTCTTCTTTTGTGACTTTAAAACCTCCGACCGGAAACGGTAAGTTCTAAAATTAAATAAAAATCATTTGACTTAACCCCATTTCGGATTCAGGTAATTTGAGCTTGCGACTTGAAAGTTTCATTGCGTAATTTTATGTGCTACTCATTTCCATTATCGTTGCGATTTCAAGGCACAAGATCTTGAATTTCGTTTACGGCTCTAATAATAATTAGCCGGCAACGGGTTGGAAACTCGTTAAAAATCCTCAAATGAGTCTGCACACGTCTCTCCCCTCCTCCGTGGGAGTTCTAATTGTAGTTTAACTCTGACACTCTGACATAATTTACGATGTTTCATCGTTTTTTGTTTGTAGCTCTTTGTTTTTAGATTTTTGCTGCTGCTTAGCAGTTTTGGTTTTTGGCTTCTACCTGGCAGGTCAGAAAATTCTGGGAATTTTTAAATTGCATATTGAGTAGCAGCAGAATTTTTCAAACCAAAAAGGGGCCACTTTGATTTATGCAAGCGGTTTGTTATGAAAATTGTGTGAACCAGTTGAAAGGAAGTGTTTTTTGCAAAAGAAAAACATACTATTGGGAGGGTAGGAGGTTAGTTTGGTTGGTATTTGGGCTTACAATTTATTTAAAATCCATTAAAAATGTATTAAGTCAAGGGGTATATAAATATATAAACATAATTGATATATGTCAATAATTTCAAACCTTAAAAACACTCATTTAAATCACCTAATCCAGCGAATATATAATAAACTATTAAATCATTGCTCTCTTTTATTTATTATACAACTTTTCAATGATTTTTGAGATTAACGAAGGCCTATTAAGCTGATATTGTCACAGCGTTTCCACTTTCATGTCACCTTCACAACGCTCTTATTTACAATACTATATGTTCCCTGTCAATATTTTCATATTTTTTGTGCTGCTTTCCACTGATTGCACATGAAATTCTCGTTTCCCTTGCAATTTACATTACAAAACCTTCGCTTTATGCAATCGCTTTGACGTGTCACTCCTGACACGCTTATACAACTCAAAAAGCTGGAAGATACTATATCGCACACGTTCTGTCTAGTTATTCAACCTGTAGATACTTATTCCCGCTCTATGGAAGCACAAAAATCATTTGCAAATAACTGTAAATGAGTTGAGTTGACTTGAGTTTAGTGTCACGTTGATATTTCAATAGATGATCACGGGTCTCGCCATCCGATAGATACAAATGTGACCCGGCAAGATTCGAGAGATACAAATGCGACCTCCAGCTGGCCAGAAGACACACTCATCGCCGTTTGGTGGGAAACGAGACTCTGCATTGATATGATATGAGAAGCATAAATAATAATTATGATGATGACGTTATTGTTGTTTGCCAAGTTGCATATTATTCAAGTGTTTTTTCGTGCTTTGCCATTTCTGTTTATCTAAGTATTAAAGGCTTTGTTGGTTTTCCCCTTTCTCTGTGCTCCATGACATCATCAGTGCAATCTTCTGAATTTTAATTTATTTATTTTACGCTCAGTTAAAACTTGGTCTCTTCATTTATTACATATTCTGCGTCGCTCTGGGAGTGAGCAAGATTAATTAAGCGTTTAATCATTGATTTATGAAGTTTCAATTCATTTTGTTTTTGGGTGGCCTTATTTCGCCTGCGGCGGAAGGGTTTTCCATTTAAACCCTGGCATTATTTGTTCAGAATTTGTGCTGCTGTTTGCTTAAAATTATAAACAAAAGCTAGCGATTTAGCAAATAACACAAACATTGTATACATTTTGTGTTGCTATTTTTTTGTTGTTGTGTGCCAAAAACCAATTTATTTAAGCTTAATATGGCAGTCAGACAGGCCTTAAATTGAATTATACGACGCGTGTCTGGGCAGCGACCACAAACATTTCTAAAATTTAAACTTTTTTCGGGTATATTTTGCGGGTATGATGGGTTCCAAGGAGAGGTGATGTATTATTTAAAAATAGCTGAGAATATTAAAGACGGGTTTAATATTTTTGTGTGTCTAGGAGATGAGTTTGAAGCTTGATTCAGAGAGAGAGCAGGGTCAAAGCACCATTTAAATATGGTTATATGATATTCTATAAATAAATTGTGTGCTCTTGCTGATGCATTTAATTTATTTATACAGTTTAGAGAGTCTTTTAATGATTGTATATAATAAAATAGTAGAAGTAATAAAACACTTCTATATATAAATTAATATTAATAATATTGAGATCATAATTATTATTATTTTAAATTTAGGATTTTTTGAGAAACTTGTAAGTATAAAATCAAATATAAGCAGCATTTAAACTAATGTCTAAGCTACTTTTCAGCTTTTTTTAACCAAACCAAATGATGTGGTTCAGACTCCCTTGTAATTGAGTTAATTCAAAACGTTTTTCTGTTTGCACTAAATGGGTATTGGCTGATATTACCCCCTTTTTTGTGCAACATTCATTTTTCCAGATATCCACTGACAGGTGCAATTCATACCGCAGCATTGCTTTACTTTAGTTAAGTCTGGTTTTTATATGAAATGCCGCAGAAATGCGTTTGGGCCGCCTCAATGCAATCGGCCAGCAGTTGCTTTTATTTGTAGCAATCTTTTTTTTTTTTTTTCTGCAAAAAAGCAATACAGTTGCGTAGTTGGCTTAGCCCACAAGCCTGAACAGATATCGCTGAAAATTGGGTTAAGCAACCTGTACACAGGTACCGACCAGACCAGGTGTTTTTTTTTATTTCGGTGTCTCTCCTCCGTTGGCGTATCTGTCACCAGATCCACTTCCACTATTTTTCCGTTTCTGTTTCGCTTTTTGCTCAATGAAAATGAAAGCAGGCCTCTCTGTCGCGTTGGTAATCAAGAATCCAAGTGGGTCGAAGATTTTCGCCGGCCCGTGAAAGTGAAAATCTGTGGAAAAGCTGACCAAATGCTGATGACTACACTTACTTTTGAAGCGCCCTAGTGGCCAGACTGCCCCATCTCAATTCAACTAATTTGTTTATTTTGCTTTGCTGTCTTTTGGGATGAGGTGTCAACGTGGGAGAATCGCTGACTGGGCTGAGAAAGTCTAGCATTGCTGACCAGAGGCACAAAAAATAAAAAGAAAAATAAACAACAATGTTGTCATGTCAAATATGCATATTTACAATTATACGACATTATTATAGAAATAAATATATATATACTTTACAATCAGGAAAAGCTTTACTTTCAAATCAAAACTAAGACACAGTTTGCTGTATCAAAAATTGAAAATATCGAAAAGACTTAGATTTAATATTAAAATATCGATAATATCGAAATATAACAGAATAAATCATAGTTTTATGTGTTTTTTAATTAATAATTTTAAATTATTTATATCAAAGAAAAAATTGTTTTCAATGTTGAGATACATATCGGTTACAACATTTTCTTTCAACTCCCAAAATTCGTATAAATTTGCTATGAATAATTAACGTTCCTTTTCTATGAAAAGAACCCTGAAAGTCCTCTATTATACTTTAAATAATTATTAAATTAAACAAATTCCCAATATTAGTAAAAAAATTTGTTTAAAAACTGTTTTAATTTTAAAAATAAATAAAGCTAAATAAATTTTCAGCATTTTTTTGTGAAATTGAATTTTAACAATTTAATAAATATAGTCCAGTTTTTTACTCTTTAAAAAACACTCTCACTTTAAGCTGCTGTTAAATAAAAGTTTCCCATGCTTACTCCCATGTTATGATGCCATGAAAAACACAGGTGATATTTTCTCTGTGTGCCATGTTTGCTGTCCAATTTCCCACTCGAAAGGATCGACTAGCAGCTCATTTGCATGACAAGCTGTCGGAAGCCGGCGCCTCAATTCACGCAACAAGCAACCAAAACACGATTGGATTATTTGGATATATATTTGCTATGGAGAGAGACAAATCACTTTTACCTGTACGTCCCCACCACTTGGGTTACATATCATCCGCAGAAACGGCGGCTATAAGTGGCCAGTCAGTGGTCAGTGGTCAGCTTGGGCGGTGTCCCTGGTTTTTTCTGGCTTTCTACCCTAACCAGTTTCTCAGTACATGATTTTGTTTTTTTTTTTTGTGCAGATTTATTGGCCATAATCATTTAGAGCTTATACAAATTGCATGGACAAGGCGAAAGTCGTCCAACTGAATGCGGCCTGTACCAAATCTAGCCATATCTATAGCCCAGTCTCTGAACGTTTCGGTGAACATTTCTTTATAAACATTTTTTTGGTTTCTAGTTTTTGTGTTTTATTATTAAGGCGTTGTCCCAACTTTGGTCGGTTTGAACCTTAATTAAAGCCAAGATTGCCGCTTTGGCACGATTTTCCTACGAAATTGAACCACATTGTGCCGCCGCGGCGACTATCATTAGGTTTAAGTCTGGGCCTATAGCATAATTGTTCAGGTTATGACTGAAACCCAATTTAAATTACCTGAAATTACAGCGCAGAGAGTGAAAATTATTTTGGGAATGACTATCTGCAAAAAGATCTCCTGTAAAAGTAACACAAATTATGCATTTCTTCAAGTTGAAAAGAAATTTAAGACAAGAAACTTTGTCATCAGCAGAGAAGTTTTGTAACTAATAAAAACTTTAAGTTTGACAATAAAAAAGTTGTTTCAAAGGAAGCTTTATTACAATTTTAATGGTTACTATAATATACCTTTAAAAATCGACTTGTACAAAAATATTAAAGCCAGTCTCTGTTCTATTTTTATCGAGCTTTCATTAAGCATAGTTTGGTGAATGAAAGTTTATGGTTTGCCTTTTTTTATGGCCCACGAAAGAGGAGCGTGTACTAAACGACAGTTGCCATGGCAGAAGGGCAAATAATTCAGCAAAGAGTCTATTGTTTAAGCCTTGTCAATATGAAAAACGCATAAATCTCGGTATGTGACTGGTTTGGTGGTCTCTCCACCCCATTCCTATTTGCTCGACTTATTTGCATAGATTGGGGAGTTGATGTGTGAAGCCGTATAAATTTTGGGTGCTCTATATTCAGGACATGTCACGTGATTTGATGAAAGTCAAACTCAATTTTTCTGCTTGCAGTTGACACGACATACACAAAGCATATACCCATAAATATATATATATTTCGTATACATATTTATCATGGCAACATCAATAAAATTGAGGCTTGGCTGAATTTCGATTTTCTGTTAAAGTAAATTGAAACTTTTGTTATTCGTTCTTTTTCTTATCATCGAGTTACATGCGTAACTGGTTGGTTTCTGTTCCTATCTCCTGATAAATCTCAAACAAGAGTTTTTAATTATATTTTTGGAGAGTGTAGCATTTTTTTGGGGGAAAGGAATGTTTCCTGACGCTTTTGAGTTATGCGATTCCTCTGCACCCAAAGAAAATATATTGAAAACTTGTTTTTAGGCCTGCAAACAGGAAACACGCGACTGAAATCAGGTTTTATATTTTTTTTGGCTTTCCTGCGATAATAAAGATGATGCTGCTGGTGATGGCAGGTGAACGAGAACTTGTTCTCCTGTTCACACAAACCCACTAAAAGGAAAGTTCGAATTGGATCGATAAATAAAAATGATAAAATTAATGCTAATTCCAAGCCGCATTTGCAAAACAAACATTCGACCTTAGAGAAGGAACAACAACTTTGATTTTCGCACTCGAAATTCGTCTCACGTTCCGGAAGGGGGCTTTGGGGCCCTTGAACGGCAGTCCGCCAGTCCATATAATGGCTATATAACACATATATAATCCCCTTGCCACTCGCGAACACGAAAACAAGTGCCTGGGCATGACATTTAAGATCTCTGACCAACACTATTCAATTGTTCCCATGAATTGCATGCTAATTAGGCATTGGCGGCGGAATGATTGATGGATTGACGCGGAGGTCTCTTGAGCGACTTACAAACATTTGGCCAACTTTACAGAGATAAGTTCACACCCACTGGGTTAAAGCCTCCAGCTCTTCGTTGGATGGAGGTGGTAATGGTGGTGCTGGATTTTTGTGATGGTCGGCAAAATGTTTTTCGGCATTCAACATTCGGCGATTTTTGAGTCTCGCTTTCAACATTTTGAAGGTCTTAAAGCCAAAGCTGAAGAGGCAGAAAAAGTTAAGTTAATTGTACTTGGGATAGGCCATTGTTGGACTTGCATTGTCCAATTTAAATACACTTTTTATATTGTGTTATAATTTTGTTTTTTATGTTGCAGTGACAGTGACAGCAAAGGCCACACAATGCGAGCTTCTTTATATTATTTTGTATTTGCTTTTTTTGTATTTTAAGCGGCTTTTTGGGGGCGTGCAAAAGAAAGTTATTTTTGAACCAAGACCAAAGGCGTAGCCTTCAATTTGCGGTCAACAAGGGGTTTTTCCAAGTTAATTAAAGTATTTTATGGGATTTATTGGAGCAGAATGTTTGCAAAATGGAAAAGAGGGGGAAATGTGGGTTAAAGAACCAATAGAATGAAGGTTCTTGGAAAAATAATTAGATATTAATTTTATAGGAACTTATTTAAGTTAAGTTTAAACTCACAAAGACAGCTAAGAAAATTAAAAAATAATTTTGGAATGAATGAATGGATTTTTATTAAAAAAATATTTAATAGTTATTATTATTATCTTGTAATAAAACTTAAGTATTTAATAGGTATTACTATTTGTTAAAATATTACCTATGACTGACCATCTGTTAGTTACAATATTTACCTTAATTAATTAAATTACAAAATTAAAATGAACCCCTAATGTCACCCCTTCTCGATTTCTAACTTCTCTGCAAATGTTACCCCCCTAAGTGTGGGTGGAGCTAATTGTTTGTGGTTTCTTTTACAAAATTTAAATAAGCCCGAAACGCATAGCGTGAATAATTTTGTAAAAAAAAAGACAACACACAAATCAAAGAAACACACTCAGGTGGCGCAAAAAAAGGTTTCCCAAGTTGACGGCTGGCCGGTGTCCATAAAACATAATGTTTGGACTTGACTTTCACTCTTTCCCGAGCATTGATCTCTCGCCTCCTCTCTTTCTCTATCTCTCGAGAAACCTCAGAAGGTACAAGACAAAACCGCAGAGATCAGAGTGACCGCTGCCAGTGGAATTTCACTTTTGTTTTCGATCAACAAAAAAATTGGTGTTTGATTTTGAATTTGATTTTGATGACTTTGATTAACATAGATTTCGTCTTTAATTGGACACAGAGCCGAGTGACACGTCCAGCAATTTAGTCAGTTCATCAATCAGTCAGTCAATCACACGAAACAATTATTGTCGAAATAAAATTGTTTTCCGTTCGTGTGAGCCGCCTTTATGAGTTTTTCAAAGACTCCTTGCCTGGCGGCAATTAGCAGCCAGTTTGTAACCAGTTTTTGGTTTTTTCTTTGCGGCAAATGGAAAAAAGTGGGAGTTTATGCCACATGCAACATCATCAGCCATCCATCCCGCCGACACTTTTCGGCTTCCGAACTTTTTTCGGTTTCAAACTTCTTCATCTTCTTGCGCTCAACTCGTTTAACTCAACTTCAACTTCCATTGCAACTTCCCCCCGCAAGCCAAGACAATGTTAATTTTACATATTTCAACATTTGACGTTGACTTGCCTGAGGATTGTCTCTCTTTTCGTACAAGAAACTCATTACAATGGCTGCACAAATGTGAACAGTCAGCTCCCAGACGAAGCCCTCTTCTTTGCCAGCTTCTACCGCGAGTCGCAAGAGTCGAATTTTGACATTGTTTTAAGAGATGCCACGGTATTATTGAAGGGTACCTGAGGTGAGGTACTAAGTACTGGTACAGAGCATGACAAAACTCAAAAAATGTTTCAAGCAAATAAAAAATTTCTAAAAGAATTTCCTATAATATAGTATATATATACAAAATTTTTTTCTAACATTTAAGAGCAAAAGAAAGCAGTTTATTATACCATATTTAAAAAAGATAATAGAATACAAATAAAAAAAAGCATATTTTTCTATTTTTAAATAAGCAATAATAATTTTTAATATTTAATGAAAGGTAAATCTCGCTCAAATTGAACCTTATTTCTTGTACCTAGACTCTTGCCATCACTGCGTATTTTTCGCTTATAGCTCTTAGTTGCATTCGGCGCGTTGACAACAAATGGCAGTAAATTTTTACCATTGCATAATAAACTCTTGACGTTGCCGCCGATGATGCTGCATGGCACTGGCAGAGGCTGCAGCTGGTAGAAGGGTCCACACCATGGCAGACGCAGTTCATCCCAAGTTGGGCAACTCGACAGAGAGACAATAACTTTTCTTATGATGCCATTTTTCACGTGGAAAACTTGAGCCCCGTCTGCTCTGAGAAATTGCGGTGCGGTATATATGTATAAGGGGCGAGGGAAAAGTCAGACTAAATAGAAGCTGGCGGGGATAAATTGAAAGTGGCAAGTGAGGGAGCAATATTTGGGGATAAATCACGGAGGTCTCTTCCTGGTTGTGATGCTTTATTGATTTGAAGGAAAGGATTTGGCAAGGGATAAATGGGATTTTTCAATCGATTTTTAAAGCCTTAAAGTGTCATAAAATGGATAAGAAAAGATATTTAATTCTTGTTTTATTTATTTGTTTTTGTATTTTATTCCCCGATTCAAAAATTACCTCCTTATTAACCGGTAATTTTCCTATTCTTTCTTTGAGTTGTGTAGTGAGTTTATTATTGCAACATTTTATATTAAACCAAAGCAAGAATATATACCCTTACCAACCATATCTTAAATCATTCCACGTTCGCCACCATTTATTTTGCTATTAACTTAACCATTCTCCTGGCTTAAAGTTGGCAAACTTCTGTAATAAACTTGGCTGACAAATATATTTAACGCAACTCCAAAAGTTTTCACTTGTGACCACAGAAACTACACAATCGCAACACCTCCCCCGTTTTCCCCCACCTAACATTTTCCGAGCACACATCACTGCACTTGAACACAAACCAAGTTGAAGTTTTTGGTGGCCAAGAAGGGCTGAGAAGTTAACATTGTGCTTGGCTTGTAAATGGGCCGAAACCGAACATGTCGTATATTAACCAAGCCAACGATATAACATTCTCTTCCGAGGGAGCTACATTACAGTCGAGCCTGGTCAAGTTAGGTTTGAGGCTTTTACAAAGTTTATAAATTATAAAGTAAAAAATACTCTTTAACTTCTTTTAATTAACATTTTAGCTGATTTTTCTATATTATTTTGGTTCTGAATAAAACAACTATGGTTTACAAATATTCAAACCTAAAGAATTCCTTATACAGTACAACCTTTGGTTGACTTTAGTGGGTTGGTTATTGGTTCTGGGCTGTGGCCGAGTGAGTACTTCAAGTTAACCTCTAATTGCCATTGCCCCAAGTGCACTGAGCAGCAATATGCTGCTCATTTCTCCTTGGGCATCCACTCCCTCTTCAGTTCTTGGGATGATGATGGCCATCCAACCGCAGTCCGGAGGCTTCTCCTTCCCGTTCACGGGGCTAATCAAATGTTACATGCAACGTTGGAGCACTTTTTTATTGTACTTTGCCGCCGCCGGGCAGCAACAGTAACCAACAACGGTTCCGGAGATCCCCCTACACAGTAACAACCCATCATCAGCCCTTTTTCCGACCCCGTCACATACTTGTGCCTTTCTATATATAGAGAGGAATAGAGAATAGAACCTGAGGTTGTCATTTGGCCGCCTTTGTTGAGGGCATCGTGTGTGTGTGCCAGTGTGTGTTTACCCCATTGATCTGATGATGACTGGCCCAAAGGCAATCCTGGCAAGCCCGCCAGCGAGATTCTAACAATTTGTTGTGAAGTATAGGGTATAGGGAAGTATAAGAGGTATAGGTAAGGTTAAAATTAAGAATTTAAATAGAATGAAAAAGCAAGAAATCTGTGAAAAATTTGCTTAAACATAGAGGAAGGATAGATTTATTTATAAGCCATAAAAGAGATTTAAAAATTCACAGAAAAAAGTAATTCTAATTGCATAAAAATGTCTTAGATTTAATTATGCACTTAATATATTTAGTATATAAAATCTAAAGCAACCCAAGATAGTACAAAATCTATCCTCTCAAAAAAGGATATAAAGAAACAACGCTCTCAAGTATCCCTTGAGAATATTACCTTTTATTCTTATTCTTTATAATATACTTTATCCAAACCCTTGGCCAAATTAGGGTATCCCCACTTCATTTTAACGGAATAAATTGCCTGGCCCTTTGTGTGTGCTTTGGTGCCCCTCCTCGCAGGCATAAACCTTAACTTTATTTACGTGCTTGATTAGAAGTAGGGAGTAGCCAGAGCTGCACATGCCCGTTGGGCTCTTTTCTGTTTTGTGTTGTTTAGCGACGCTATCAATCTGATGTCCCCACATGCCCCAGTCACCTCCAGTCACTCTTACTCCTCCCCCTCTCTCTATTGCCCCATATGTATACCCTCGATTTCCCCCGGAAACCCTCAATCTAGACCCGTGCTAATACCCTTTGGCGTCACTCTGTTATGAGTGGAGGTGGAGGTGGAGGTTCAGGTTCCTTATCATTGTGCAAGCGAAAAACTTAATTGAACGGCTTTTGACATAGTTTAAGGCGAAACAGCCATAAACATGGCTCCACACGCCCCCGATTTTCCCTCTTTTCGGTTCGGCTGGGTTGGAAAATTGACTTTGTTGTGGCGCAAATTAGTTTCACTTGTGAATTGCGCATCATTTGGCACACACACAGACTCTCCCTCACGCCATGTGACATGAAAACCCAGAAAAAGCTTTGGGCATAAAGCTATGCCAGATTATGCTGCACAGGAGATGACTCCCAGCTCCAGACGCGGTCCCGATCCCGATCCCTGAACCCTTGTCCCCTCCTCGCGCGGAAGCCAAATGTCACGCCAAACCATCAGCGGCAACAAATGCAGCAACTGCAGAGGTTCAAGCTGCTTTCCACTGATTGCGAAAATCATGCCGACAAGCTACGAAAAAACTATTAAAAGGGGATAGGGTCGACTAGGAGTGATCTATAATAAAAGGTGATACAGAAACTCTATAAAATATTTTTTTTTAATTATTTAAGCTAGAAATTTAAGAATGAAAGGAACATAAGATTTATAAAGATATTTACTTTTACTTATTTCTCTATAAATCTAAAATACCCTTCTTTTCTTCCCATACCCTGTTTAAAAAAGAGTTGCCAGAATGTGGCATGTGACAGCGCGACGTGGAAGAGCTTCATGCCAACTCCACACTCTTCGTAAAAACCCTTCATTTTTGTTCAAGCTGCAACATGCAACATGCAACCAACTGCAGTCTCCACAGCTTTGCCATTTGCAATCCACAGCAGCAGGCAGATAGCAGACAGCAGGGACATCCAAAGTGAAATTTTGTCAATGCAACTAGATGTGGCTTAAGGGTTAGCCAGATGCCAGAGACTCCTACCAACGAATACACTGAGAAAAAGGAACAATTTAGAAGAGAGTTGGCATTTCTTAAGCAGCAAATATATATCACTAGAAGCCAGAGATGAACTAGTTAAGAATTATAAAATTATTTTTTGCTTTTACTTTCTAGCAATTTAAAAAATAATATTGTCCTTTTTATGTAAAAATGGTTTACGATTGCTTAAAAATAGGAAAAAAGTCAATTTTGTTTTACGTTGAAATTAACTTTTTTTCTGTTCAGTAGATAATACCTTATCTTGACTTTAGTACCCCATTTTCCTAAGTATATACCATCGCGATGCATCTCGGCTGGGCCAAGACGGGGATTGAGTTATGAGTGCCAGCCAGGAGTAAATTAGAGAAGAAGCTGTGCATATTTCCTGGTCCAGGACCAGCTGCAGAGGTTGCCCTGGGTAATAGAGGTATATATAGCTTAGAACCGGAATTAGGTAGTCAAAGGTTCCATCCGGCTGGTGAAGTGCTCAGCTCGATGAAGGAGCCAATTTGATGACTATATAGCTGCTGCTGCTGCTGGGTTTTATGGGGCTAAGGAAGAGAGTAAATTTAGACAGTAAATGAAGTTGCTTTGGATTTTGGGATTAATGAGGGAGAGAAGGATGAGCAGAAAAGCTGGAAGTTAGTGTTAATAGAAGGGGCTTATAAGATCTTTAAAGAAAATTAAACAGGAGGAGAGAAAGATTTATGTTTCTTAGAAGAAAGTACTTTAATAGAGCATTTGTTTTGGTATTATCATAACAAATTAACATTTAAAATTTAAGATGTATTTATTTGACATTTTGAATGTTAGTTTTTACCTTAATTCCTATTAGATAAACTCATCAAAATTGAACTTTGATTTAGTCTTTCTAATTCTATACTTCCTCCACTGTCAAATTTAGTATTCCATCCACATCTGGACTCCATTTACCTGTGTGTGCATTATGCATTTGGGTCATCCGGTGTGGCATTGTTATAATTTAGCATGTAATTTGATTTATAATCGATCATAAATTAAATAAGTTTTGGACCCAGTTCGTGGGTATTACATTTTGCACATTTGCTGCCCTGGTAATTAATTAGGCATTTAATTTAATTATCAGTGCAAATTGGCCACGGGTCACAGGAGTTTTCCACAATTCATATATCCGCTAATTTCTGGTTAAATGCATTGGAAATGCTTTGTTCGCCACCGCGGGGGGGGACGAGGCTTTAATGTGTATAGACCAGAAAATGCATAAATTAATACACATAATTTACACCTGTTCGCATTAAAGTGAATGATGTGAATTTCAATTTGAAACTGAGCCAGCAGGGGGAAGGGAGGCGGAAGAGGAAGGTAGGCTTTTGGGGAAACATGCTGTTTTTGGGGAATTCTCCATTATGTGTGTATGCCGCACATACATCTCTCTCAGATATTCTCTCATTCCAAGTGACAAACTCGGGCAATTTCCGCTCCACGGAAATGTGCACAATTTAATTTTGGTCTCGGCTGTCAGGGGTTTGCTCATTTTCCCCTCCGGTTTTCCTTTTTTTTTTTTTTCCCCATTCAAGCAACATCATTTTGGTCTAGCCAAGCAGAAGTTTAGTTAACTCCGCCATATCTTCATCTGCACATCTCTCCGCGGAGTTGATAATTTTCTGCTTGAGTGTGTTGCCCGACCCCTTAGACTGTTGCTTTTAATTAGAATTAGCAACTTGCCACAAAAATGAGACACACACAAGCATGAAAGACGTCAAGAAGTTTTCCAGCTTGAGATAATTTTTTTTTGCCGTGAAAACATAAATTCAAGTTGTTTTTATTACCATGAGGCATTCAGAACATTCACTCACGTTTTTCGGCCTTATTTTGTATATACATATTTTGGGGGAACCCCAAAAATTTCCTGGAAAATTAACAACACTCGTGGCTTTGATTTATCGCGATAAGCGGCGGATGTTGTTGTTTGTTGTTCACCATTGTGCGTTTGTGGGTGGCAAAAGGGGCTTTTGCGGCTTTACAGATTTCGATTCCAGTCTCGCATATACATTATATATGTACACACTTATATATGCAGATTGATTTTCGGGGGGCTTTAATTAAGTTATCTAGTTTTGGCATTTTGATAAATGCGCTTGCGGCGCTTCGTTACGCCGGGTAATTGAAAATGAAGGCTAAATGATTTTGGCGATTAAGAAGGTTACATTTCGAGGATATTTTAGAGTTAAAGTTTGGTTTAATCATAATCTATTATGAAAAGGAAATTTATTTCCTGTTAGTAATGGCTGTGTTTTAATGAAACTTAGGGCTTAGCTCCAAACCTGAAAGCATGTTTTATATTAGTTAATATTTTGTTTACTTGCTTTGAATAAATGTTTCCATGTTCTTGTAAAATATGTAATTATTTAAATTAATTTTTTTTTTTTTTTTCCTTTTAAAACCTTTTCTTATATAGTTAAAAAAAATAAATGAAAGCAGGTCACCTGGTCAGTGTTTAGTCTGTAACCTCTATGACCATTGAGATAATGAATTAATTTGAAGTACCGCCTCCACTCTGTAGTATGTCTCCCTGAATTCAACGCACTATTTAAGTAGCATGGTAACTGTGTGACAGCCACATAAATTAATTAAAAGTCGGAAGCAGATATAAAAATATATGATTCAAAGAGGAAAGCCCAAGTAGAGAAGAAAAGAGCAAAGACAGAGCCGCCGCAGACGCGACAGTTTGGCTGACAATAATAATTAAAGCAACTGCGGACCAGAGCCGCCAATAACAACAATAAACAGCTGCAAGCAAGCACCAAGAGCACATCCTCCTCCTCCTCTTCCCATGTCATCTCTCCTAGGAATAAAAAGAAGCTGCGCGTCATGTCGCTCATCCCATGTATGTGATGTGACGCAGCCGAGGAGTGTGTGCAGGCGTCTGTAGTTTGAGCATGCAACTCCATGCGGCAATTATGGGAATGCAGGGCACACAAATTGAAAAAGTAAACCAACTCTGAACCCGTTGCTGCCACCCAACATAAGCCAAAACCATGACGGTTCTTTAAGCAACAGTGGGGATTCTTTAACGGAGAAAATGTATCTAAAGATAAAAGATAAAATATCTATTTATACAAAATAGAGAGAGATGCTAGAGAATTTTTATAAGCTGAGCATTCAAATTATAAAATACAATTACAAAATAATTCAAAATAAATTTAAAAAAATTTAAAATTATAAAGTTAATCAGCATCAACAATTTTGTTTCTCGCTCATACGCAAGGTGAAAATATAGATTTGTATAGTGTTTTCAAAGCCAAACACAATATCAATATATAGCTATGCTATCATGAGGTTGTTTTATTTAATTTTAAAAATATTTAAATTAAGAAACCGATTCTTTTCGAAGTCAAACTGTTCCCCAAAATGCTCAACTGCAATTTGCCCTTGCAATTTGTTATTCCCTCGACGCCCAGAGAGTCGCCAGCTCTTAATGATCATAATCTTCATACATGACAAACAGACGGACACTCCTCACACACCCCGCTTGACTTTAATTGTTAAACAAATATTCATAAAAAAGAAAGAAGAGAGTGGCAGAGAGAGCACAATTAAAGGCCAAGCATTATTTGGTTTTATTACTACTGCTGACCCTCAGAGGTCGACGGTTACTTCTACTCGAGTTGGGGTTTTATCTCGCTTTTTTTTTTGAGCTCAGTTGGGCGAATGAATTCTGCGGCGACAAGACACATGAGATGGCCGCCACTTAAGTGTTGTGTTTTCTTAGCCACGCTGCAAGTGGGAAAGCATTTTTGGACGAGCAAAGTTCTCATCCAATTAGCGAAGATAATTGGGCGAGTCAGCAAAAACAAGAATTAAATGTACGGGATGATAAGCAGAACAATTTCAAAATTGCTGCACCAAAGAGACAAGGGAATTCTTGCAAAATAAACTTGAAATAATACACTTAATAATGACTTGAAGATTGCATAAAAGTATTTAAGAAAAAGTCTTTAATTTAAAAGAATTTATATTGAAGGGAGAAAAAAAGTAAACTTGTCTAGAAAAACCGTTTTTAAATTTAGAAGTCAACTTAAATTACATAAGTTTCTCTCAAAACTTAGGTTTATTTGTTTAAAAATCTTTACCTTAAGCTTAAATAATACCTTTATTTATGACAACATCTTTGTCATGCAAAACTCATTTCAAAGAAATTTTTGCTTTTTCTTATGCAAATATTTCATATACTCAGCGAAACAAAGCGCTCAAATTTCTATTTCCCCTAGTTAAGCCACTTAAATGCATTTAAAAGCCACTTTATTTAAGCTGCCAAATGTGTTGCACAACTTTGGCCGAGACCTGGCAAGCAAAAACAATAAAAGCCAAACAAACAAGTCATATGTCAATTGGCTAATTAAAGGCAACTGCAACAGCAGCAGCAACTACGATAACCTTTTGTGTCACTCTCAAGTTGAGATTTATTTGTGGCTTTTTATTTGGCTTTACAACAAATTTATCTTTCACTTTTGCTGCAGTTCAAGTTTGCTTTTAATCTCGTTTTATTTCTAAGGCAAAAGTTCAATAACACAGCGCCATAAATGTAACATGTAATTAATTGATTTATTTTTTGTATTTCATTGCAGTTAACCCCCAAAAACAAATCTGGAAATTATGGTAAGTTAATAGGCCTAATTGGCCAACAACTTTACACGAAAATTAGCAGGGTTTTGCCGCGAAAAAGCAAGGGCATTCTCTCTTTCTCTGTCCCCATGGGTAAAATATTTCATAATTTATGCGAGGAGAAATGAAAATTGTATGCTTTCTGCGTAGCATAATTTATAACCAAGCTGAACATAACGATGAAAGCAACTTTGTACTTACTCTTGATACCCGGTATTTGAAAGTTCGAATGCAGGGGTATATTAGAGTGCTATACAATTATTATTTTAAAAAATAAATACTTATTTTAGTTTATTAGGAATTCTTTTTTAACCTATGAAAGTTTCTTAAGTTCAAGAATATCTATTCATGTCCATTGTTTTAAATTTTTAGAATAGGGATGACAGAAAATATAGGTTTATTTGGGTATCTAGAGCGAAGTCCGGTGTGTAAACCTATATTTTAGCTTGCGATGAATATGTTTAAGTCGAGAAATATTTCTTCCCCACAAATATATATTATTTGGAATTTGTAGTAGATTTAATTTAATAAATTGGGTAACCAAATCAACTTTGTTCCTTTAACTTATGTATTTATTTTTATACCTTAGTCAATATAAATTTTTTTTACATAAAAATCAGCTCAAAAACGTATACCTAATGGATACCCGATAGTCGTGGCACACAAATAAAGCCGTATTTCTTTTTAAATTTGACTTGTGAGAGTTTTGGGGCTGCGTGCCTGCCATTTTGACCGCTTAATGTGGAATGAGTAATGTTTAAATGTAACCAGGACAATGGCAGCGAAGATTGTGCCGAAGGGGCTTGCCCCAGGATACGCTCCTGCCCCGCATACCTCGCATCCCCCTGGTGGAATCTCATGCAATTTATATTCGACACTTGCCACGCCACGCGAACTGGGTCAGAACATGTGAAGAGCTCCACTTGCTGCTCCTGTTGTTGTCGCCTCTCTGGTCGCTGTGTGGATTCCATCTATATCTATTCTCGTTGCCAGGAGCTTTAAATTGCTTGGGCTGCTCCTGTAACCCGACAACATCCCATGGCCGAGTTCGTTTGATTGAATTTCAATTTTTATGCCTTCGGTCAGGGCAAGAGTCGTAAAGTTTGCCGTCGATTTCGGACACTTTCCAGGTCATTTATCCCCAAAAGCTTAGCTCTTCAGCTGGGCTTCTCAATTAATTTGATGAGTTTTTTGGGTAGGGAAGGGACAGGGGCTGGCCAAAAAGTTTTCATTAATGTAAAACACTTTACGCACTCATTAGAGTCGTTTGTTTGTGACATCTCCATCTCTCCTTCCGTTTTTCTCCGACTCGCCTTGCGGATGATAAATGTGTCCATAATGCGGCCTAATTGCGGCATCATTAGAGGCTCCTCTTGGCCCTGATTGTCCCTCTCATGGAGCACACACTCCAAGTGGATTGGGACACTCGGGGAAAAATTATAATGGTCAGCAGAAGAAATATATATTTTTTATGTTTTGATTAGGAGGAAAACTTAAGGGATCGAGGGGATTAAGAAATATTATTTATTTTAATATTTTTGTTTAAATTTGATTAATTTTTTTCTATTTTAATTGTGATAAACCTTAATCGCAAATGTAGAAAAATATAGCATGAATCAGAGTTAAATCACAAAGACTAAATTAGAAAACTTTAAACAAGGCTTCTAACTTATTTAAAAATTATATTTATTTAAAGTAATATTATTTATCACTAAGAATAAAATGTAATTATATAAAAATACAAGCAAAAGAATATATTAACCTATTCATAAAGAAAATCAAATAGATAAAAGGAAGTGTTTCAGGTGACCTAAAAATATTTTCTTTCTAAACCTATCAGTCCGTTTTACAATGTAATTGTGCTCAGTGTAATCCAGATGAGCTGTGTACTTCGAAATGGACAAACAGACTTGACTTTTGCATATTTTTGGTAAGAGCAGAAGAGGCTTGGCCAGAGCTATGCGGACGGCTGTCTTGTTGGATTGGCAACAAAGCAAATCAAATTTAATGATAAACTCAAATGGAAGCACATGTCTTTTCCGCTACGAAGAGTCTGCCTTCCTTAAATCGGGTCTCTCTCAATATATCCCTGAGCTGTGTGTTGGCGTAAACAACAACAGAGACATTGGAATGACTAATTTAATGCGTCGCGTTTGGTGACGACAACGGCGTTGTTACGTATACGCACCGTGTGCCCCGAGGAGGACCCTTTGGCATTTTGCAAAAGTTAACGAAGCGAACGGAGCAAACAAGAGCAGACAGAAACAATAACAAGAACAGGAGCAGGGAGCTAGAGCAACACAGCCATAATATACCGAATTTTATTTATAGCATAATTCCAGGTGTCGCGCACAGAAGACGACAAAGTGTTGCAAAAAGCTGGTTAAATTAAAGAACTTGACAACTTAAAGGTAGAGCTAAGTACCTAACCTAACCCCAAACCGAACTTAGTTTAGCGATAATGTTTTGGGTTTATTTCGCGTCTCTTCAACCTGACTTTCAGCCCGTCTTTTGTGTGTATAAAGGGGGCAGGTTGATGCGTTACCTCCATGGTCTCGGCCAGGTTGGCATCCAATTCCAGGTGGAAGTTGTGCAGAAGTTTGATCAGCGCCACCTTAATTACCAGCTTGGCAAAGTTTTGACCTGTAATTTAAGGGGGGCAGCACTTAATTATATTGTTTAAGGTGAATTTGTAGCAGTAACTAACCAACACACTGAGCCCCTCCCATGCCAAAGCCTATAAAGGCATGGTTCTTGCTCTTCTCGGGGCATTGATCCAAATTATCTTCCATTTTGGAGGAATGCAGGAACCGTATGGGTTTATATTTCAGAGGTTCACGGAAATACTTTTCATCTCTGTGTATGGCCAGCAGGGGAATCATCAAAGTCTTGCCCTCGTCTATGGTATACTTGGTGTTGGGCAGCGAGTAACTCTTGCGGCAAACGCGTTCGATGATGGGCAAAGGCGGATATTTGCGTACAGTTTCTAGGGGAATTTAATACAAAACAAATTTTTATATATTCTTTAGATTATTTCTGAAATGATTAGTTTACCTTTCAAGCACATATCCATATATTTTAGTCCCTCTAACTGCTCAAACTTGAGCTGACCATTTTCAATGCTTAGTTCCTTGATTTCCGCTTGAAGTTTCTCCACAATTAAGGGTTCTTGCAGGATTTCAAAGAGGGTGAGGGTTATAGTAGAGGCCACTGCATCTAGGGAAATTTTAAGGAGATCCTCAGCCACTTTGGCCAAACGTTTGATGGACACAAATTTCTCTTGGTCTGGAAATATATAAGAATTAAATTCTTAAATATATTTTTAGGTAAAAAATAATATAAAAGTCTACCATTATTAATTTCCAGCTGCCATTTTTCACCACTTAGTTCATTGCCGTTCCTAAATCTGACTAGTAATTGGAGTATATCCTTGCGTATCAGTCCATGATCCTCTCTTAACTCCACGCTTTGCTTGATGAGATCCCTGAGGCGGTATGTAAACGAAGACTTCTGAGGCAAGCGTCCCAAAGTGCTAGGAAATTCAAATTTTATAAAAGGAAATTCCAACTAATAAGGGCCTACTTACAAGGATTGTATAGTGACCTGACTCTGCTTCAGATAACTAGTGAAGATGTGATCCTTTTGCTCAAAGTTGTTGATGTCCAGACCGTAAATGAGATTGCCTATAATGTTGATGGAATAACTAAAGCAAAATTTAATAGAAAATACATTTAATTAGTAAAATAAGAACTTTTCAGAGTTACAAATAGCTCCTCACACTCTCAGTATCTGCTGCAAATCCGTCTCCAAAACACCGACCTGCGCCTGTTCCATGTCCATCAAGTGCTGAACTAGATGATCTCCCACTTTTTGGACCTGCCCGAACATTTCGTTTAATCTCTTAAACCCAAACATGGGCGCCAGCTTCTCCAGCAGATTGAATCTGCGATAACCCTTGACATAGTCCCACTTGAGTTCGTTGAAGTGGCCATTCGACTGCTGCAGTATCGTCTGGGCCAGCTCCACGCTTCGGACGAGTAGAACAGGCCTAAAGAAGCAGTAGATACCCAGCAGCCGCTCCCTGCCGGTCTGATAGGCCTCGCAGATGGCTTCCACGTGCCGGAATTCCCGGCGATAGGCCTGATGCAGGAAACTCCACGAGATGCCGGCCTTTTCCGAGGGAAATCCCCTGCGTCGCCAGTGGCTGTAAATGTGCCGCACGAAGAGGAAGATCACCGAGTAGAGCAGAATGGGCAGCAGCAGCCACATGTTGGTGGTGTTGGTGGGATGATGTTGCGACGTCGACGGGTGTTGGAAGACTGATACTGAAACCGAAAGCGAAACCTAAAACTACACCAGATTCTGAGGACGTCTGCCCTGGGAGATAATTACTGAGAGTTGCCTGGATGGGAATGATAATGACGGCGACGATGCCCAACGAAATCGAAAGTAGCGATCGATGCGTCGCTCTTCTCGGTCGCTCGTCTGCCAACTGACAACTGCAAGTCAATCTTGTCTGACCAAAAAAGAATAATAACAAAGGCAAAAACTGGGAATGAAAATCGAAAAAATGGGAGAAACAGTATATATATTGGAAAAAATACCGGGCATACTATCACACACTGTTTCAGTTATCTCTCTTTTTGGCTCTCTTTATGGGCTGTGCCCGAAGCGTCCTGATAGTAATTTATACAGCAGCGGCTGTACCATGTCATTATCAAAGTCTGGGCAAGTTTTTGTGACCGAAAAGTACCCTGGGTATGAAGAATAAAGGGTCTGTGGGGCTTGTAGAGGTTTAGGAAATATGTATTTTATTAATAAAGGATGGAGTTAGGGTTTTCTGTTGCCAAATCAAATTTTAAAAATGTTATTACAAAGCCAAAAATGCATTAAATTCAATTTGGAAAGCTTTTCTATTCTAGTTTTTTCTAGCTTAAAAAATCTGCTTACTAAATTTGTTGATGCTGATCAAGAATATGTATGATTTATAGGGTCGGAAATGACTCCTTCACCGCGAAAAATATTTCTGATTGAAATTGATGCAAGGGTAAAAATATTATTTTCAAGTCATCATAAACCTTTTTCTTATAAATTTCCATTTTTAACTGAACAAATTTATAATAAATGATATTAATAAATTTATATTACTAGGCATTGATCTAGTCTTTACCTTTAAACTATACTAGTTCCAGTCTTGTTTTTTTTTTCATAAAGCTGCCGCTGCAACGTTCTTGATTGTCGATTCCATCTCTCTGCAAACTCATTTTCCTCTCTAGAAAATACCCTCCCTGATTTATTGTTTTTGTTGATAAGAACACTGGCCAGCATTTAGTTATTTATTTATATTAAAATTGCAGCGTCATGAGACACGCTTGAATAGATTTGAATTAAGAATCTTAATCAATGGAACCAAGACGCGGTTACGCATCTCCGGGTAGAACAATGACACATGGCAACAGATTAAGTGAAATGGAAAGTTTCAGGGTTGGCATATGTGCATTTTCACACTGCTAGAAATATCTTTAAAAATCTTTAATTTAAACCTTGATTTATTTCAATGATTTCTTAACGATTAAAAGCATGAAAATCAATCAAAGAAAAGCCATACAAGTGACTTCGTTTCCTTCCATTAAACCATGATGTAATCTTAGACTTGAGTTTCCACGTTAGCAGCCAGACCCTTTCATAACAATCTCTATGGCCAATCAATATTTCCATTACGTTTCAGAGCTGCGTAGTCTCTTTTTACTTTGACATTTGCCGGTATTAATTATCGTTTTAGCCACGTTTTGCCTCGAAAGTGTCAATTTCAATGCCTAACCAAGTGAATGAAGGCAAAATCCCTGGACGGGGCCAAAAAGGGAAGTTGTTAATCACGCCCATTGCATGCCAAAGTTGGCAAAAAATGTAAATTGTGTGGAGAGGTAGCAGCGACATAAAAAAATTGCAGCACCGGAGGCAATTTTCCAGTATGCTCCACAAAAAAGGAGGGGGAAAAGGTAACCACTTGTTGCTGCTGCTGCTGCTCCACATAATTGATGCCGTTGCCTGTGGGAATTTGATTTAAATGAACCCCGAGTATCTGCTTACATACCCCGATATTTATTCATGATTTATACCATATATGCAGTTATTCCAGACAATTTCCCACATTTATATGGTAGTTTCTTCTAGAAGCTCATTGGGTTCTCGTCGTCGTAGCCTCCTCAATTGGTCCTTTTCAATTGAGTGTTTGCCAAGAGCAATTTCAATATTGCTTTATTCCAACTCCAATGCCGTTTTTGCCAACTCACGGCAGCAGCAACAGCTTGTTGCCATGGCCCATCAGCCACATTGGCAACATTGCCAGCAGCGACCAGCAGCCAGAAGTATCAGCAAGTCATGCCAGAAATTGAGTGAAGTTGGCAAATATAAATATATTCTGCAGGGGCCTCTTCTCTTCTCCAGGAATTACTTGACATATCCTGTAGGAGCGGGAGTTGTATTGTTGAAAAATAATTATTCAAAAATGGCTAAGAACTCTCCTGAAGTCATGCCGCTTTTATGCACAAGTGACTTTAAATTGCATTCAAAAATAAACAAGAAAATAAATTAAGTTAAAGAGATTGGCAGCCACCTTTTAAAAGTAAATGTAAAATAATTTAATTAATTGTTTATAGGCAAATAATTATGGAATATATTTAATAATTTAATTGGGGTTAAAAGTCCTTCAAAAATAAGTAATATTATTATGACTCAGTTTAAATATTTTAAGGTGAAGCTAGGATAATAATATAAATAATTATTTATAATAACAGATACCCCACTTTAATTTTGTATTTATTATTTATTAGGTTTATTAGATAATTAAAAAAATAAAATCCACACAAATCCCCTATGAATTTCCAGAAATCAGCTTAATCGGCTTACCTAACCCCTTTATCTTTTCTGCAACTCCAACTTCAATTATATTTCACCCATATTTCTCGTTCAAGTGTCCGCCCACTCATGCGGTGATATTTTTAATGAATTTATTGCTTTTTAGTCACCTAAATGAACAACTGGCCATAATGGCAGTGATTCATTATATACAATATACAAATTTATGAAGTCATAAAGCATTTGTTTTGCATTATTTGAGCCAAGGAAACACGTGTCGATTCACTTTCATGTACTGTTCAGGTTCCCACATATAAAATCTAATTATTCCACGACTCGTAGTTATAGATATAGCCCCGTATATATTTCCTTAGCTAAATACGGTAGAATTGTGTGCGTTTTTCCACTGAAATATTATGTAAATATTTGGTACGCTGTTTCCATTTGGTCATAAATCAAAACGTGGACCCCATAAGCGCAGTGAAATTTGAGAGAATAATTTAATGCAGGCAGAGAAAAATAGTGCATTGTTTTGTGTAGGTATTATATTCGCAAGGTATTATATTTGTTTAACAATAGATTTCAATTTACTTTAATATTCCATTTATAAACCATAGATACACCCACATGGAAACCCTTTTTAAATTAAAATGAAAGCATTTTGGCTTAGCTATGATTTTGTTGTCATATTTGACTTGTAAAGAAAATGATCATGTATAATATCAACTAATATTGATTTAAAAATAGCATATTTGAATATTTTAAAATTGTTATTTATTATTTATTTTTTCCTGTGCTTATACATGGAAAACGAAACTTGTTAGTCAGTCACTTGACAGGCAATAGTCGTCTGCTGTTCCCTTCCGAAACCACCCAAAACTTGCCTCTATCTCCCGGCAAAAATTCCCTTGAACAATGCCAAAGCTTTGTATGACAGTTTGTTGGTTGTTGTTGAAGTTCATGAACAAATGCTAAAAAGCAAACAGGAAAAATACTATACATACGTACGTGTGTATATATATTTACATGCAAATTACTCATTGAGAAGATGAGTGAGTGCAGCGTCGAGGGCAATTCCTGAGTTTGACTGACAAATTTGCATGTTTATGCGAAAAAATATTGAGTTGGTAGGGAAAATGTCTCGCTTGCCATGTGAGTGAGTGCTAGGGATGTCAATCTAGAGGAAAATTCCTTTAGAACATATTGAAAATATCGTAAACTATAAAATATAGAAATTTTAACTATTGAAAATTTTTGAATTTAATGTTGAAATATCGAAATTTGGTTTTAATCTTTTTTAACATTTTTTTCCGATTATATTGATATGATATATCACAAAATATCTATTTTATAGCACATATATTGCAGTTTTAAAATACATATTTATGTTTGTATAAACATATATATCGCTATTATCTGCCCTCCCTAGTGCCTGTGCTTAGTGGAGAGAGAAAATGGAATTTCGCGATTTGCGGCAGCCTCAAGTTAAGCGTTAAGTCTGCATTTGAAATTGAGCTGAAGGATCTCTGCGCTGCATATGAAATTTCAGTATATTTTTCTTCTTTTTTTAATAACAAATTCAATTTAACTTGAAGCAGTTTTTGATCCACATACGCGCTGCCACGATAATTGCTTGTCCTCGCCGGGAAGGAAAACCAGAAAAAATATATATATGTACTATATACATAAAATCAGAGGTCAGGCGAGACGAGAGGCTTTTGTGAATTTTAATTGAATTTTTCCCTCTTTCCGCTGGAGTCACAGGAAAAAAATTAAATCACAGCACGTTCGGCCCCCGCCCCAGCCCTCCCCTTCTTCGCCGCGTTGAGTTGCACTTGAGTGCGTTTCCATAAAGCGCAGATCTGGGTAGGGAAAATGAAACTATAAACTGAATCTGAAATTAACATAAAGGCCTCAGAAGTCAAACCCAACCTGTATCTGTTGATATCTTTTTTTCTCTGCATTGTTAGCGGCTGCCACGCCCACAACTCCCCCACAAAGCTAACGGTTTCAATTGTTGTACATGGCCGGCAATTTGTTTGATTTCCCGCAGCCCCTCTTGGCATGTCCAGCACATTTTCTCACACTGACCTGCCCCATGGAAAAGTACAAAGCGCAATTTGGTTGTGCATTTTCCGACCTTCTTTGGGGCACTGAACAAAATGTTTATGGATTTTTGAGAGACCCATAAATACAATTTTATGGGTTTTCGTTGGGTTAGCTTTAATTTAAAATAGTAGAAAGGTCAGGTGAACACTTGAATATACAAAAAAAATAATTAATTTGGCTTCAAATCGAATTATTTTTGTTTTTTTCAATTAGAAAGAAAACTCTTGGTTAAAAGTAAAAGGAAAACGTAAATCAGTAAAGCTTTCTAAGTACAGGTTATAATTTTTACTTCGAAATTTTTCATTAAACATAAACATTAAACCTTAAATGTTTACTGATTCTAGATAAATATTTACCGTACGGGTCAGTTTCTGTACCTGAGTTTTGATATTTGATACCATATATAAAATAATTTTTTGCTAGAAAAGCCTTCAAATTTCTACAACCTTCCGGCCTTCCCACAACTTGTTTTGTATTTCGTTTCATTTCTTGTGGCTGTCAATTTCACAACATTTGTCAACTGCCACAAATAAAATGGAAAATGAAAAATGAAATTTTGTGACAGTTGCTCTCAAAAAGGAAAATAAAAGGAGCGTGTTCTCTCGCTTGACCTGCAAATGATTTTTGGAGCTTTCAACGAATTTCAATATAAAGTCTTTAAACATTTAAAAATGATTTGCAGATTTGCTAGAATGCTATGTCGATGATTTTATGTGATAAAATTGGCAAATAAATAATTAAAACTCTGATCAGCCTAGTTACATTTATTTTATTCACATGTAAATAAATGTTATCTGTTTATTTAATTTCAACATTTTTGTTAGGCAGGTAAATGTATTTTCCATCGATATTTATTCCCCAGAGCAGACCAGATTTTTTTACATTTTCCCACAAAATAAATATTTAAAACCTCCACACGAACAGGCGGCACACCACCACAAATTCCAATTAATTGGCAAATTTTTTATGGGTAAATATAATTGCCATAAATAACAGCAAGCCTTTAGCCGCTTCTCTTTATTGTCCTCTGTTGATTTTTCCCGATTATTAGCTTAAAATACACAAGACGAGGCCATAAATAAGCGAACCGAACATGGGTCTAGCAGGCACAACGAATATTACGCATACGCCGCCTGGTACGGGACAAACTTGACATTGAACTTGCCGTTCCCTGCTCTCCGTTCGATATCCTCAAGGCCATTTTGGGTGCATTTGGGGGTGGTCTTTAAAGGCGGCATTAAATATTCATTTGGCAGGCGGCTGCCATGGCGACAATAAAAAGTGGCCCCAACAGGCGCAACATTTTTAATTGTTTGACCAAAAGCGTTCGATATATGTACACAAAGTCCCCCTAAAAATGTCCTGCTGCTGTTCCCCTTAGGGGTGTTGGGTCCTTTGTGGGGTGGCACTTTTGGTGGGGGGAGTCTCGTAATGAAGCCACATAAATCTCGGCACTAAATATATTTGCCAAGTTTCTGGAGCCCAGAGGCCCAAAAGGCGAAGTGAGGCAATTAATCTTTTGCTGCGAGATATATACAAGTTGATATATAGACAGTAGGGGGTAAAATAATAGCATAAAGTTAGGTAGAAAAATAATAAAATAATTTAATCTAATAATTCATGAGTCATAATTTAATTAGAAATTTGTATAATTAAATGCAAAATTGATAACAATATTTATTAGTGATCAAAACTTAATTCAAATTAATTGTTATTTAAATTTATTATACCAATAATTAGAATAACCTAGTGGTAAACAATTAGATTACCAAATGCATTTCAATCTTTTTTTAGTTACTTTTTATTTAGTTTTGTTTTTAGCATCGACCTGTATTTAAACTTCTTTCAAAAACAATTTAACTTAATATCTTGCTTTAATTTTTAATTATTTTGTTATTTTGAATTCAATAAATAAATTATAGTATTATTTCATAAACACTTCCTATTTTTCCTGCCTTACTTGTCTCTATCAACTTTTTTCGCCTGCCAACGCAGGACACGTAAAAAAACACTCAAGGGAGGAAGCTGGCCTGCCTTTTGGGGATGCGGATCGGATGCGGATGTTAAGATAGGAATTGGGGAAGGAAATGGGGATGGGCAGAGGACATCTACAGGCCACAAAAGTAATGGCACAATAAATGTGCAACGAGCAGTCAGAAATCACGGCTGTTAAGGAGAGGCTCCTCTCAGCTCCTCAGCTCCTCCGCTCTTCAAACCCCCTCTCGTTTTCCCCAGTTGCGTGTAAATTATAGATAACCGTGTTAATGTTGCAGCGTCCTAGATTTTCTTTCGCCGCCCGAAAATATTCTTGGCCCCAAAAGTAAACAAAGTTGTTGACGGAAGTTTTTGGCCTCAACTGAAAGTGTGCCACGACGGATGCGAGATACATTTCCACAGCAACTTCCTGCGTGTCCTTGTTGGCCACTCCTTTAGCAAATATTTGTTGATTGTTATTTATGGCAAAAAGCTGTCTGCTGGCTATTTTAAAGCACTTTCCATTTTAGCACTTAAGGTTCGAAAAATAAGCAATTTGAATAATTTAATTACGCCGTGACCTGCAATTTGCGGCGCTAATTAAAACGTGCCAATGTCCACGTGCCTCGACTAACTTTTCTGGTATTTGAGCTGGAGAAGCTAACGAAATTTTAGCGCTCTATATTCATTAGATTTGCGCTTTGCCTCGTCCTCCTACGACAAGTTTGTTTTGCCTGTAAATACACGTAGTTTTTGGTTAAACTTTTACTTTATGTTTTTTTTTTAGCAAGGCATTTGCATGGGACGTGGAGTTCTTTGATATGGAGATTTAGCCACGTGGGCCTGGGAATGTATCACAGTGTGTGTCCAGGAATTCCTAATTGCTTTTAGTTTATTTTAGAGTGTTTTTGTTTTTATTCAGGCGGGAAATGTAGGCTGCTATAAAGTTGACAAATTATATTTAAATAAAATATAAGCAGGACTATTTGTGCAGCAGTAAAGTTCTGCCCAAATAAAACCTGGTTTATTGCCTAATTCCCTTTCCAAACAATACTTTAAAGATTAGGGAAAACTTATCAAAACACAAGGTATTTATTTATTTTCTAGCTTCCGAGCAATTAATCCTCTCAAAACATTAAGTACTTCCATAAATATATGTGTATTTAATCAATTATTTGAATGAGCAATTACTCATGCATTGTCAATGATTATTTAAACATTTTTCTGAATTGGTTAAGTAAATGAAATTTGGCAAATTGCTCGTTGAGCATAAATATGCGAATTTTATTGTTTGTTGACGATTTGCAGTTTCTGGAGCGGAAATTGATTGTATTTAATTTCCAGCAGAGCGACCACAATGGCAATTTGTATATATAGTACATATATTTCTTGTCGGTTGTTTTTAGCTTGGCAGCAATTTCAGCAGCGAGAAACAAAGTAAATAACAAATTAGAGAGCGAGAGAGGGAAAATCCAAAAAACTGAAAACTGTAAGCGCGTGTGGGGAATGGAAATTGTCTGTACCCTGTAGTAGGTGATTTGAAAGGTATATTAGTGAGGAGGGAAAGGGTTTTTTGAAAGGGTTAAAGGAGAAGCTTAGGTGGTGGATTTCTTTACTTAACACTACAATTTTAGAACTTACATATTTACGAAATTAAATGGATAATTATCAAATATTAATTAATAAGTAAATAAAACGTTTAATTTTTATTACAAATCGTAAGGCTTTATTTATTGTTTCTTCCGTTTTCTATTATTTAAATTATTATAATCCCAGGGTACCTCATAGGTCGCATTATACAAGTTTTAAATCTGAATTGTTTTCATTTTCGGTTGCCAACTTTGGCGAGGTGCCGACGGATAGCAAAGGAGAATTGCATTAACTCCACTCGAAGCGAAACCGCAGCCGAAAAGCTTTTGCCACAGAAATCTAATTTCGCACTCACGCTCCCCCTTTCCCTCCTTTTTTCCAGATGTCGCATCAACTGCAGCAGACACGTCGCCGCTTGGGCTCCGTCAGCGATTCGGCGCCACCATCGGAGTCCAGTGAGGGCACCGGCTCCTCCTCGGAGCCCCGCGACGAGTTGATTTTGCACCCCGACTGGTCGGCTCACTCCCAGTCCTCGGCACAGCGGAGCAGCGTCCATGGGACCACATTCTCGTACAATGCCTCGGACATCGATGCGGACACCATTAGCACAGACACCACAAGCAACACCAATCTGTCGGACTACGAGCGGGGTCAGGTGGAGAGCTTCTTCGGCGGTCTGGGCACCGAGATATATGTGAGCGGTGCTCTGGCGAATCTCTACGAGGGAACCGGCAAGGATGGCGACTGGCGACTGGTCTTCACCGGAATCCCAGTGATCCTACACGACAAGGGCAACTGCCGGGCCAGGGCCATACCCAGAGTAACCCTCGTGCTGGCCGAGAGGGGCTCCTGCTTCTCGCTCTGGTCGGATCGCATTGACAACCTCTCGAACTACCGGGTTGCCGGTCCCTCGTTTCACACCATGTGCCTGTCGAGCAATCACCAGCAGATGATCGGCTTCAGCTTCGATTCCACGGACGCGGCCCGTGAGCTCTGGCAGCATGTGGAGCGGCTGGTCAGTGATCCGGAGAATATAGCATTGACTGTGCCCGGCACCAGGAAGCAAAAGAAGCAGAAGCGCGTCAAGCCGGCTCCCCTGCCGCCCAAGTCGCAGATTTCGCATCCGTGCCAGTTCCACCATGTGACCAGTGTGGTCAAGAAGGACAGCGAGCGGTACTACAGCATGCAGGCCTTTGGGCCCCCGAATCCCCAGCAGCATCGTTGAGTAGGGTCGGGCGCGTGGATCTGGAACACAAGCGCCCTTTGGTGGCAGAACTGAGATCTGCAAAACCCCCCCCAAAAAAAAAATATAGAGATCCAGCTATAAACCCATAGTTTATAGGAATAGTTATAGGATTCGGGTATGGCAGATATCTTAAGAGATTTGAAGGCATTTATGAAAAATTTTAGGAGTAGAGAAAGATGTGCATTTAAAATATATACAAATTTGTGCTCTGATATACTTTTGGAGATTTCAAATCTCTAGAGATTTCTCTCCCACAAATCACATAAATCTCCAGGGTTTGTAAGCGTTTTCTAATTATTAAAAATAGCTTAAAGTTTAAAAAGATTCCTTAAGAATTTCCTTTGTATTATTGTTATTTTATGCCTTACTTAGAAAGTGGTTTCAAATCTCTAAAGATTTCTGCTTAACTTCAGCTAAAACCCTTTGTTATAGGCCTAAGTTATGCCAATGTGTCCCTCTCGGTTGACACATTTATCTGTGATAAATTTTAGGCGTCTATAATTTAGAAAAGGTAACTGAAACAACAACCACAAATTTGATAAAAAAAATTTTTAAAGCAGAAATAGAAAAATTAAAACAAGAAGTTTTCCAAGTAATTACAATACACATACATATATATTATAATCATTAAGTCCAACAGGTTTTGTAAGTCCTTTTCTAATATCACACATAGACACATAACACTCTTATGCATAATGATATATATACCATATATAGTCCTGATATCTATCGATTAATCTATGTATGTCCCATTTGCAGTCGCTGCAAATGCTTTTTGATACCTAAAAAGCTTGTTTTCTTATTGGATTATAACTAAGCCCAGACAAAAACAGAGAAAAATAGAGACAAACTAATAACAAAGTGTTTTTTTAAAACTCTATGTATCATATTATATACATGCATCTATATGCTATATATTACACCTATATCTATATATTATATGTAGCTCTAAGCATTACATCATAGCCACTTGTCTGTATATCTCTGAACTTCATATATATTTGCCTGTGCAAAAAAGAATGCGAGAAAAACAAATAAAAGCTGAGAGAAAACAAACAAAATTGTATGTTTCATTTTGATTTTAAAGGGATTAAAAAATATAATTCAATTGATAAATTTATGGGCACTTTTTCAGGTAGGTGTTGTGCATTAATTACTAAATTAAACTGATTACAAAAACTAACAGGGTAGTAAGATAATAATTTAAATTTTGTTAAAACTAAAAACAGCTCTTCAACTTCACCTCTTTAATTTCGAGAGTGCAAATCATTTCATTAATTGACTGAAGAATCGTATATTGATATAAAATGCTTCATTTAATTCCTCTCGTAACCTCTTCCACATTCAATGACATAATCTAGCAGCATATCAAACCTCAATCATTTTACCCCCATGACTCAATTATTTACCATTGAGTGCACTACCAATTACAATAACAATTAAAGCCATTACGAGTGGGGAGAAGTGAGCCCGCATGATAAAGCCAATAGGAGGGGATATACCACATACCCACTGATATCACGAGAGCTGGACCGAAACGGGAGCTCTGATTCTGATTGACCGATGGCTGTTATAATTGCTCCTACGTATGACACTCGTTTTGGCCCACTCGGAGCTCTCCTCTTTTGGCCAGAGTTGCACAACCAGCCCACTAGCACTCGATGCGATGCACATTTATGCTAATTAAGACACATCGAGTGGCAGCCAGGAGTGGACACAATCTCTTTCTGCGGCCGGGCTTGCATTTAATGGTCGCCTCTCGTTTTATTGTTTTATTAATGCTATTATGCTGCGCATTTATTATTTCATGTCCGACAATTAAAACCTACAATTTTTGTTTGTCGCCGTTGAATAATGTGCAGTTATTTGTTGACTTGGCCAACGCTCCTCGCTCACTGCCAGCCATCCATCTCGCTGATGCAATGCAAGCGCAATTGTGTCTGCGAGTACTTGGATTCCCACAGCAGAAAGTCTAATTAACTGGCAGCGACCTTGATTAAGTGCGAACAATGCCGCGGAATTTGCAACTAAAGCCGGGAGAAATGGGTTAAGCCCTCAAGAAGATGAAGTGTGGGAGGGGGGAGCAATATATCTGGATCAAGAAGTGGCTTAATGGGTCAACTTCCATAGAGCTACATTAGTTTTAGCGATGTCAAGGGGAAAAGTATTAAAAACAAGAAAGATATAATGTCTTAGGAGGCTGTAATAGTTTTTAATCAAGAAAGGAAGCTAACTTCGGCACGCCGAATCCAATTTAATTTTATTTATTATTATTTAAGTAAGAATTATTTTGTATATTTTTTTTTACCTGTAAGCTTATTAAAAATTATATTTCCAAAAAAACTGGATTTTACTAAAAAAGTGGTTAAGCACCCATATCGAAATATAATTAATATATAAATAATAATGCTTTTTCACTTACCGGATTTTCTTATTCTTTCGTCTTTATATTTGATCTATCCTTCCTTTTCTTATGTTTTTGAAAGCTCTTTTATTACCTCTCGGAAATAAAAACACACATAAACACTTAAAAAAAAAAAAAAAAACAAAATATATTAAACACTTAAAAAAAAAAAAAACAAAATATTAAACACTTAAAAAATAAAAAATAAACAATGAAATAAAAGGAATTTTCCATTCCTGTAAAATTATACAC
>JAEIIJ010002366.1:0-15129 GCA_018904815.1 Drosophila ogumai
CTAATACATAAGTTAAGTTGAAAGTAATTTATATTTATAATTGTTAAATTTTTTTTATATTTCAAAATGCTTTTTTATATTAGAAAACTGTCTTAAAATATTCAAGTATTTCAAAAAATTGTTAGAATACTAAAAAATTCGTATTGAATTGTTTATGCAATTTTTTACATTTTAAGAATATTTTTTTAATATTTTAAAATGTTGTTAATGCTAAATTTTATATTTTTTTAATGAAAAAGATGTTTTTAAAATTTTACAAAAATGGTCGGTGTTAAAAAAATGTTGTAACAATATTTGTAAGATAGGTTTTAAATTTAAAAAAAATATTTAAAAAATGCTTATAATATACGAAAATTTTTTTTAATATTTTAAAAATATTTATAAATGCTTTTTCTTCATCTAAACTGTTTATATTCTTAATTATAAATGATTTTCTGCCATGATTTTGGGGCATTGTCTCCACTGTCCAAGGACAAGTTTGGCAAACTTTTGGCCGTTACAGTTGTTGCCTTTTCCTACTCCGTTTGTTTGCCACTTTGTTGGGGAGCGGGGCAAGGCCCAAACTTGGAATAGTTGTTGGCTGCCGGCGAAACTATTTGGTTTGGTGTCCAAGTCACCGAAAAAAGCGGCGAGTACACCGAACGAACTGCCGCCTTTGATGGTCCCGGCCAGCACAAAAGTTTTTGTCCCCGAGAAAGGGAGATAATGGCGGTGTCCCCGGAGTCCCTTTCCCGTCTTTTCGTTTTCCCTTTTCCCGCCTTCGATTCGGGAAATTCCTCGGCCCCCTTCAACCGCGACAACATCAAAATGCACGTTATTAAGTATTATGTTGCTGTTGCTTCTATTTGTTTTTATTGTTATGGGCCATGTTATGGCCATGTCCTGCTGCTGCTGTGCCACCTCCTTTTTTGCCACCGTCAACGGTTTTAAGAGCTTACAAAATATTTTGTAATTTTGTCACGTCTCAACTTTGGCGACGTCACTTAAAATTACATTTACCAAAGCAAAAAAGAGCGGCGAAAAATGCACAAACAATGGGTTTGGTTTCGGGTAACAGGAAATAATGTTTGTCTGAGATTCCCCTTTGGAAAATCAAAAATATGAATTGATGAAATAGACAGATGGCTTCAAGGGAAACCAATGAGTTTTGGGAACTTTCCAGGGGAAAATAAACAGAGGCTTTTCAAGTCTATTATAAACCAATTTATGAATATTATTTATAACTACAAGAAAAACCGAAAGAAACTATGAATTTCTCTCGCAAGATAAAGGTAAACCAATAACTTTAATCACGCTTTTAAGGCTTTTGAAACCGATTCGTAATCTCCTTAAGTTCGAATAGGTGAACACAATCCAACAGCTTTCCGTTTTGCTAAATTTATACAGCATCAACTTTATTGTTCTTTTGCAGGTTCCCTTTGGCCAGGTTTTCCAACTTGGCCAACACTTTTGGCTCTTTTCTATCCGGCTTAGCCCCAAACATAAGGCTTAGAACCAAGTTCAAGCCGTTATCCCAGAGACAAGCATAAATCAATGTTTGGATTTTGTGGAAAAAAAATATAAAGCTTGGAGAAGGAATGATTTGGGGCAAATCAAAATGGAAATAACTATTTCAGTCCTAAGTAAGCCATGAATAGATGGCTGACTATTTGCCCGCACAAAGTCACTGAAGTTTTGCAGGGAAAAACATAAGGATTGAATTTAGTTTACAAATGAATTTTTCATTATTTAAAATAACTTTGATATTTAAATAGGTTTAAAAATCCAAGGAAAATAGCTTTAAAAGCCTTTTAAAATTTTTGTTAATACAAGTAAAAGTACCTTTTAAAATTTATTACAAAATAAACTGAGAGCCCTAACAACCCAAGAAATTAGCTTCGAAACTCTATTAAAAATGTCTTTAAAAAAGAATTGGATGTATCTTAAAGATTATGAATGTAAATAAGGGATCATTAGGAGTTATTATACATATTATTTAGAGTTAATTAGTTATATTATTATTTTAATTGGTAAAATGCATTGATCCATCACTGATCACATTATTTTATTTTATTTCAAAACATGACTATTTTTTTCCCGTGCATCCCAGCCCATGACCATGGCTGTAGTGGCTGAAAACTATGGATGAGATGGCAAGCGGGGTAAATGGCTTAAAAAAAAAATATAAAAAAAAACAAAAAATGCAACCCGCGCATTCAACCCTCCTCGTCTCGTTTTCCTTGTCTCTCACTGCTTTTCCATACATTTATTACCATGAATTTCCATTACTCACTTAAAGAGGGGTAAATCGCACTGAGGGGGAGGCCAGGCGGGGGCGGATTGGAGGATTAAGGGGGCGTGCCCGCAAATATGGCAGTCAGACAAACGCGTTATGGGAGCCACATAACCAGAAACAGAGACAGAAGGGGAGAAGGGGAGTGGGGTGGGGGAACGGGTCCGGATCGGGCACTGGAAACGGGAGCCCAACTCCGGCGAAGATTCATCAATGAATTTATCAGTTTTTATAGGCAATTTATTATTTATTGATGGCTGGCCAACAAAAAAATTGAGGCAGAGCCGGAATCTTCGGGGTTCTTTATGGGGCACAGCACCCAGTGTATCCATCTCCATACATAGCATACATTTCAGGGCGAGACAATAACTGGCAACAGCTTTTCAAACTCCAAACGTTTCTCTCTCTCTTATACATATATATGCATGTATATATATATATTTTTTTGTATTCTTTCGTTTTTGAATAATGGCAATGGTGGGTGGGTGGTTCAAGGCAGTTTGGTCATGTGGAGAGTGCATTTGGCAGTCATAAAGGAAGCGAGACCGAAAAAGAAACGTAGCCAAAGGGAATAAAATAATGGTTAGTGGATAAAAGCCAAAGCGGAATATTCAATACCCTTAAATATTTAACAACCAAGGGAAATGTTGACACTCGAAATTGATACATTTGACTCTAATATCATAAATATTTTACAACTATAGTTCTGGGAAATAAGGCTATAAGCCAAAAGTTAAGAGCTGTAGCTATAAAATAAAATATAAAAGAGAGCCTTCAATGACAAGATTTAACCATAATTTAAATATTAAAAATATAGCTTGCAATGTTATCGATTAATAATTAAAAATTATACTAAATTTGTTTATTCCTTTTTCAGTATTGTAGATTTTTCTCCCATAAAATATCCTTTTAAATATTCACCTCCTCATCAAATATCCAAGCGTATCGGTGTATCGATATTTTTACCATCCCTAGACTTCATTTATTTTAATGATCACAAGGGTTAAGCACCTTTTCTTAAGGCTTCTTCCCAAGATGTTACCCTTAGCTGATATGCCATGGAAAAGGCGACCGGAAAAGAAAACTCAAAAGACCCGCAACATTCAGCCGGAAAATGGAAAACGGCAAAAGTAATGCGAAAACGATGAAGCCGCGTCATAATGTCCGGCAAATTGTTGCGGGCATTCGCATCGAGGCACGTCTCAGTTTACAATGTTTGCCTTTGATTTCCCATTCAGGGCATTAAAATTCTTTGGGCGGGTGGTTTTTCAGTGGGTGTTGTAATGGCGCCATTCCCAGAGGTGGCACTTTCTCCGATATGCGATACATATCGAATAAATGCATATTTTGTAATCAAAATCAGTGTGTTGGCTTGATTTTTTCCATCGATATTTATCGTATGCATATTTGAGTAGCGATTCCATTTTAATTAAATTCAAAGTTTTAAATTTGTAATAAGGAAAAATCGCTTAAAAAGCAATTACTTATCGATTGTTTTTCCGATTAATCTCAAATATCCTGACCATCGTTGAACGCTATGGCAATTAATGATTTGTAAACGAAAGCTACACCAATTCCAAATGGAATTCGTGCCATCGCAAGGTGCACACACATCCGATTAGCCGACAAATGCCCCAGAAAATAGCAATATATCGATGACCGCAGCCCGCTTAAGCCCCCCACCCCCGCCGTACGTGATTCGAGGCGGCAGCTGACGGACGCGAGGGAGGCGCGCCGTGGCAGTTCGTGATTAATTTATAATATTAAATAAATAATTAATTGCGCTGCGAAATGCGCCATAAAATGCATATTCCGGCATTAACTTATAAATAAATTCGTGACACTAAATCACATGACAAATTTTCCAGTATTAAATGTGATAAATTTCAAAATGCCAGGCAAAAAATAAAAAAAAATGGAACAACAAATCGAAACACTGCAACACAAACACGATGCATTTTCAATGAATGCGACAGGAAAAAAGCGTTCAAGTAAACCCAGTAGCATAATAATTATTTATTTGCGTTTGGGGCACATAAATGGAAATAAATTAAATATTTATGCGGCATAACCTGGCGGCAGAAAACGGCAAACAAAGGCCAAGGAGCAAAAGAAATTAAATAAATGCAAATAAAAATAGGCAAATAAATGTTGCACACAAAGGGTCAAAGGGCAGAGGGAGAACAAACAGACAACGGGACCCGAAAAAAGGCCAACAACCAAATGCAACTTGGCCAAAGAAAACAGCAAAAACAAAAAGGCGAAATAAATAAAAAGAAAGGTTGGAACATTTCAGCAGAGATGCCGTTAATTATGCCACCAAAGTGAGATTCTTTTTTTTTTTAACGAGTAAATTATTATACGCTGTCATGCAAATAGTTGCAATAAAAAAACGGAGGAAAAAACCCGGCACACAGGCGCCAGACCATGGCCATAAAAGCGGGGACTGTGGAGGTGGCGGTTAGGGGCGCTGGTTCCGACGTCCCGGCGAGTGATGGGGAGGCCAGGGAGGCTGGCATAATTGCATGCTCGAAGCCAACCTCCAATCCGAAACTCCAAGCTGGCGTACACTGGGAAAAAGTGCACCAACCTAAGGATTTTATGATATAAATATATATAAATATTTTGTATTTATAGAAGAAAAGTTTCTACAAATTAGGGAGAAAATGTAATAGAACTTTTGGTACATTTTGATAATTTTTAAATTCATCTTCTGTCTATTTTCCACCAGTGCAGCCCGTCCTGGGACTCATTTGTATGCACACAGGCGGCCTATTATTTTTAGTGCTGACGTGGGCGACGTCGTCGTCGACCCGCGACGGCTGTGAAGGGTTAATGCGACCGCGGCAGCAAGCCAATGGATGGATCCTGCGGATTCCTGTGTCCCCGGCTCTCGGGGATCCCAGTGATGTGTGGACCGCCGAAGCGACGAGGCCAAGTAAACAGCGAACAGACAGAGGGGGCGACGATAGAGTTTCTTGATATTTTCAACTTGAGAGAAGGTAAAAGGACCTTAAATCGAATTATCCGGGGTTTACTTGATACTCAGAATCAAAAATTTATACTTAAGAAGACTTGTTTAATTGTTGTTGGATTTATATTTTGAATTGTTGTTTAGTTGGTGTTGTTGTCAATAGACTCAAGTAAACTACTAAATACTACTAACTAAATACTACAAAAGTAAATTTAGTAAAATAAATAAATTCATTTCAAACTAAATTAAACATACTTATTCCTATAAGGCTCTGGGGTAAAAGAAACAATGCGTGGAGCAACCCTCGCACTTTGAGCTTTCATCTGCAGGTCATACACCCACACTACCATACACACACACACAGACAAACACACACTGGGACAGGAAGACGCAGACACCCACAATTTATATTTGATGACCTTACGCACATTCAATGGGCAAAACAAGCGCGAAAAGTACTTCAAAGGACGCTCAGGCAGGATCCGGTTTGCAGGAGAGCCAAGAACCATAGCCGGAGTTTTACATATTAATAATAATAATCCCAGCGTATCGCGACACGGACGCAACTTTAAAAGCCGCGCATAATTAATTCGAACATTAACGAACTTCAAAAGCCATTTACAAGGGCTTAAAAAAGAGTTATATAGGAGCTAAAATATATCGTGAGTTTTTGAAACATATTTAACATTTTCAGGCTATCCTGCAGCTTAGTTTATAATTTATATAATGACCTTAAAAAATTACTCAAAATATATTTAAAAATTACTAGTTATGTGCAAAAGGATCCACTTAGTAAGCGGCAAATCAGTGCTTAATTTGTTTATCAAACTGAAAGCCGATAATGTTAAAAACAAATAGGAAAACTAAGGCTAAGGGGGAAAAAAGAAACAGAAAGCTGAAAAAATGGGCTCACTGAGATGTACGTGCCATTGCAGCCAAATTGGGAAACTGAGAAAAGTGACTCCATAAACACGTTTTGCTGGCAGGAAAAACAAAAACTATTGAGAAAAAAAAGGAACATAGTAGCAAACATTAGCTCTGCAGGAACAATAACAAACAGTTCAAACCAAGCTTGGAAAAAAAACCCAAAAACGGCAAAAACCCAGACATCAACATCAAAAAATAGTGACGACAATGTGGCTAATTTCTAGCATTTCAAGTTTTCCTCTTGAAGTACACAAAATAAATAGACTTTTCCATTAGGTTTATGTATAATAACAACAAAATTAAAAAATAAATAATTATTAACTTGATTTTTGACATTCAAAATTACTTTTCCAGATTTACATTAGCTTGAATATTAGTTAAAAACAAATAAAAAAATTTTTCTGAATAAGTATTCTTGTAACTGAATTTCAACTTTTTTTTTTATAATAAAACTTAACTTAACTTATTTTTAGGGTCTTTTTCTTATTTTATTTCGGCCAGCTCTGAGAGCAAATGGAAAAAATAAAAGAGCCAAGGGAAAAAATAGCGACAAGGAGGAGCCGCAAAAAAGAAGTAAAAGAAATAAAAAGAATAGGAGACGGGGAATTCCCGTTATGTGACACACGGGAGAAATTAATGCCTGCCAAAATGTGCGCCCCATTCGGTTCCACCACCAGTCCCCCCTGCCTACTTTCGGTCTAGTGCTGGGCACGTTTTCCAAAACAGAAGCGAAAGAAAGGGACAGAAAGGGAGAGAGAGAGAGAGAGGGAGAGAAAAAGGACAAAAATCAAATACAATTTTGCTGCTGAGATTTTTTTGCAATAGGAGAAAATAAAAAAGTTTTGCCAAAACTTTAATGTGAAAAAGAAAGATACAGGGACATCTCGTAGAGGTGGTGTTTTTTTTATAAAATAAGAATGAAATATGTAATAATAAAAATACAAATAAAAATAATCAGAAAGCAGTAAGAACAACTCAAGGAAACCATTGAAAACAGAAGCAAAGTCTAAAAAAATACAATTTTTTAAAATTGCATACGTATAAAACTAAAATAAAATAAAAACATTTATAAAAATATAAAAAAAATGCACATATTTGCACATTTAAGGGAGAAGTTTACACTTTAAGGAAAATGGTTTTCCATTACTTTTCCTTTGTCGCAATGCCTTTAATGCTGTGTTGTCCCCGCGGCTCTCGACTTTAAAGCCAACACAAAGGGATTTTTGCACGGCTTGCTTTGCTTTTCTTTCGGTTCGCGTTGTTGCTGTTGTGTGCGGCTTTATTATGGCTTTCTTACCCCCTTGGCCAGCATTTCCACACACCCACCCGCCAGCCCACACCATTGTTGTTGCCTTGCTGCTTGGCGAAAATCCCTTTGTGCCGGGCCCAAAGGACAATGGCATTGACTCGATTCGTACGGAGCGGCCGCTGAATGCAATCACTGGCATACAAAATGCAGGAGAATTCTGCGCTCCAAGGAAACTTGTAAGGCGACTTTAAGTGGTGTTCATAAGCCTGATGCTCTGATCTTGACGGGGGATAATGCCTAATGACCTTGAAAGTGGGGGAGGATGGAGAGCAGGAGCAGAAGTGCTGCTAACTTGTAGGATTTGGTGTACTGGAAAGGGGAATTATTATGTAAAAGGGATTTAAATTAAGGGGAATTTAAAGTAAGAAGGGATAACATTAAGGGAAACAAAAATAGGGGGAATTTGTATATTAAAGGGAATTAAATAAAGGGAATTAAGCAAAGCGGAATTAAATAAAGGAGAACAAAATTAAATACAAATTAGATAAGGGGAAATTATATAAAGGGAATTAAATTAGGGAATTTAAAAAAAAGGGAAATAAAAACTAAGGACATTAAATCAAGCGGAATTAAATAAAGGGTAATAAAATAAAGGGAAATTAAAAAAACTTGGGGAAATTCATTAAAGGAAATTAAAATCGGTGCTATTAAAATTAAGAAAGACTAAAATTAGGAATATTTAATTAAAGAAAATTAAATAATGGGAAATAAAATAAATGATTTTCAAAGAGAACTGAAACGAACTAGAGATTTAGGAAGTTTTTGTTAATTAAAATCTATTTTCTAATTATGTTAGCTGTGAATATATATGAAAATTATCAAGATATAATATATAATCTCAAATATTCTATATATTTTCTTCTCCATTATAATAAACATAAATAAGAAACGAAACAGGCAATACTTCCTACAACCAAAGAACGCATTTGAAATGGTTAACCCGTCACAAGTTAATTAGTAGTTAGTTGTTTGTCGGTTCCATAATAATTAAATTATATATATTTTAATTATTTATCTAGCAGCTTGTATTGGATTTTTCCCTCTCAATTTTCCCTTGTATACTTTCCGCTTTTCTTTTCGTTTCCCTGCAACATTTGTGCGGCATTAATTTGAATTTGAAGCGCGTTCAAAATGAAATCACGCGCACTCCAGAGTACGGACAGGCCGGATGGCAAAAAAGGGCAGCTAACGGGGTTAAGGGTGAGGGGGAGGGGAGCGAGGAGCGAAGCTAACTGGTGAAAGGGTCAAAGGGCAGGGCTTGTTGGTGTGACCAGGCCTGATGTTGTTTATGGTGGCAGACGGCGCGAAATTAGCATTAGGCCAAAGCGATGCCAAACAATTTTGCCGGCGTTTTGTGTGTGTGTGTGCCACAACAACAATGAACGCAGGGGAGAGGGTTGGCAAGGGTTCAGGGTAATCAGCGGAGCACAATGGGAGGGTTAAGAGTAGCAGCTAGCGGCAGACTCGCGTTGCATGCCGGCATTATTGGAAAATGCAATTCGGGTTTTAATTGCCAGCAATTGATGGCCAAAAACAGGGGCCAAGCTCGCAACTGGGAAAAACTTTAAAGTTTAAAGGTCTTCGGAAAATCGGGGGAAAATCGGAGCGTGGGTGCCGCTGGAAAGCCCCTCGGGTGTCATTGGTCAATCGCAGCCCAATGTGTGTGTGGAATGTGTGTTAACCCCTTTCTGCATCGCCACTTTTAACCAGCTTCGAGTTTGACGCCCTCAGCCAATCTCTGCGCTTTCACAATTTTCCATTTCCCCTCAACCCCCTGCTGTCCCCCGTTAATAATCGATGGCTGCAGCAGGGCCACAAAAGGGTTAAGGCAGCAAGAGCATGGGCATGGAGGGGGGGCGACTGGCGGTCAACTGCAAGTGTCGCTGGCCGCACAGCCGTGGCCAGTGATTTAGGGTCAGCAGCACACGGCCAAATTTTGAATGCATTCGCCCGCAAAATGCCCCACAATGCACCCTTTGTGCCCATCAAAGAACCAGCAACCGTAGCAACAATGCGAGCCACGAACCGGAATGGTTACACTTGAAAAAATAGGAATCACTCTTCCTATTAATATTCTTAATAAAATAATATTCCAAATAAATAATTATTAATATTCTTATTAATTCTTAAAGTAGAAATTTTAAAATCCGCACAATTACTAGAAAACTTTGATTTAAAAAAAGAAACCAAAATAAAAAGGTAAGCAAATTCACAATGAAAAAGTTCTTGAAATTTTAAAAGACCTAAAATATGTGGATTATTAAAGGTTAAAAAAATATTAACTAAGCCAGAAATGCATTTAATTCTATTCGAGAAGCGCATTTATAAGATTTTTAGAAATCTGAGCAACTTTTGAGAAAATTATAACTTAAAAAATTTATAAATCTGCATAATTTCATTAATATGTTTTATATTAAATATTTAAATAATAAAAAAGAGTATAAGAAAACTTTTTGCTGGTGTAAAACCAAATGAAGAAATGTTAAAGAAGGAAAACCACAGAAAACAAAGGGAAATGGCAGTGATACAGCAAGCAAAAGCAGTTTGATGTGTTGGGAAATACCCTGGAATTGGGTAAAATGATTAATTATTCTCATTAATTAATTTGTAAATTAATAATTATAATTATTCATATTTTCTTAATGGTTTTTTTTTTCAAGTTTTTTTTATAGCACATTCCCTAACATAGCGTATACGCCACGTTGTACCTGCGGAATGCAGGCCATTCAAAAAGGGGGAGGCAGGATTTAAGGGCGGGGCAAATGAAGTGGCACACCCCTCAAATGCATGTGTGGTGGGGCGTGTGTGTGTATGTGTGCCGTGTGGGTGGCAGTAACTTGGCTTAGTGGCGCGGAAATATTAAATGCGCCACTTTGCCGCACCGTGGCATTATTTTTCACTTCCGTCGCTCGAAATGGCCCTCGATCAGTCATCGAAAGTTCTTACCAAAGTGACTTTAAGGAGAGTCCCCTTGCAGCAATGGATTAAGCAATTACCTGTAAATAGATAGGAAAAATGATAGGCAAATTAGTGGGTTTACTCAACGAAGAGATTGTTTTCTTACAAGGAAACTACCAAAATTGATTGAGCGACTTAATTTGATAATAAATTAAAAGGTCTCCTTCCCCACCCCAAAAGCTTGAGTCGGGGACCATAATTCCCTTTGAAATCGTTGCGATAATCCAGCACTCTTAATATGCAAATGGAATTCGCTCACTTTGAGCCGTAAGACCTTATGGCAACTTTTTGGCCGAATGTCAATTGCAGGCGATTTAAATAAAGGGAAATGGAAGTGGGAATGAAAATGCAAATGAAAATGAAATGGAAACGAAATCAAATGAAATAAAATAAAATGGAAATGTAACGAAAGGAAAAAGAATGCCTTAATTAAAAGCAAATTATTCCTATGAATATTTTGTTTATATTCGCACACACTAAGACACCGTAAAGGGGAGATGGGATTTACAGTTTGTTTCTCGTTCTTCGCCATTGTTTTCGGTTATGGCCATTGTTGCTGGAGATTTTGCCATCATAAAATATTCAAAACATTTAAGAAATTTTGCTGTGACAATGGCCTGGTAGTCCTGCCTGTTATCCTGGCGTGAGAGAGGGAAAAAAAGGCCAAACAAAAGCTGCAAATAATAACAAAATTCCACTTAAATTGCGCTTTTAGTTTTACGCACACAAACACAAGCAAATAGTTCCTCCATCTTGCGGCCATTTGTAAAATGTCACAAAACGAAACAAGAATGAAAATGAAAATGAAAATTAAAAGCGAATTGAAGGGGACTCGGACCCGAGTTGAATTGAATTATTTGAATGCCGGAGACAGGCTGCTAAAAATATTAATTGAAATATTAAAATTTTCTTGAGCGGCCCAGCTGGGGAATTTGAAAATGGGGAAAACAAACAAAGAAATGGGTTTATTTAATCAAAAAGATTGTTCGAAATATTTTTTAAATAAACTACAAAATTATTCTTCACTTATTTATTTATTGTTATTTCTAGGTGAGCTTTGGAGGTTCCTAATAAGGTAACTTTTAATAAATTATTCTCAATACAAGCCCCTACTATATTTTCGAAATAATTTTTATTAAAGCATTTACCTTAAATAAATTAATGTTATTTCTTTAAATATTAAATATTAAAAATTTAAATTAAATTAAAAATTACATAAATTAAAATCAGACTAAATTATTTTTGTTTGCCAAGCCAAGAGGCCAAGCTTCTTTAATTTAAATTAAAACTGTGGAAAATCTATAAAAATTTCCATTGAGATTTAACATTTTATTAAGTATATTTTTTTTAAATTTCCTTTACTTTTTAATAAATATTATTTATTAAAGCATTGAATAAATTTATGCTAATTCTTCAAATATTAATACTTTATATAATTCATTTATTTTTAGGAATTTTGAAAGTGAAGAGGCGCATTTTTAATTAAATTAAATTAAAATTGTGGAATCTAAAAAAATTTCCATTGACATGTAACATTTTATTAATTATATTAAAAAAAGATCACTTGTAATATTTTTTATTAAAGAATCAACCTTAAATAAATTTCTTTAAATTTCTTTAAATATTTAAAAGTGATTCAGATTGGTTTAATAACTATTTAATGCAAAAGATATAGTTTCTTAAATACCATTTTCCATAATAATTTCCATTGTGACATTAAAGTTTTATTTTCCCCTCCAACTTGCCATAAACAAAATGAATAAATATGGAAATAAACAAAGGAAATGCAAAAGGCAGGGGAAAATGGCGAGCATAAGCATATAGGAATATCATTTTTTGGAATTTTCGTATATCGTTATCTATAAGTATATAGTAAACGGCAAGCAAATGGAGCGGCAAGGAAAATTCCTGCCCCCAGGCGGCAGTTCATAAACTTTCGAGTAAATTGCAAACTTATGCAGTTCCTTGGCATGCAAATCGAGGCTGGGGGCGGGAGAGCGGTTACCTGCGTTTACCTGGGCCCCCACCTGTGCGCCTTCCCCTTGTTTTGCCAACTTTACTGACTAGCAGCTACTTTTCATATGTCGCTCCGTTTGTCATGCAATGCTCGCGGCGGCTCTAGTTCCGTTTTCCGCATTTCCCCTCCTCCCCCCGTCGTATTTTCCAGCACTCCCTCCCGCCGAAAAACCTCTTTGACTGCATTTCTATGCATAACATCATAATATGGCAACGATTCTATCTGAGCACATGAGCAAAACTAAATGGAAACATCGGGGAAGGGCGCCAGCAGCAGTGGCAGCAGTAGTAGCAGGGCATTAGGGGGTTAAGGGAGTGCAATAAAAGTTAAGTTCCATTTGTGGAGCTGCAAAATGCAAAGTGCAGTCGACATTTTTATGCATATTTATGATGGTCATAACAGCAACAAAACCAAAGCTAAAAACACAACAACAACAACAACAGTAATAACAATAATAATAATAATGGTAAGAGGGTTAAGGCATCAACAAGGGCTCGTAGGTGAAGTTCCACCTACTTTCCCATTATGCGTAATGGCAATGCAAAATACAAAATAAGAAAATCAGATTACACATAATTGGAACTGAGCTTCACATATTTTTCTTAAGAAGGAAAGCCCCTTGTTGGACAGGTAAATTTCACAAATTAGCCCAGAATGCAAGTTGGAAAAGCGGGAAAGTTCCAAAAGAATATAAATAAAAGCAACACAAAGTCAGCTTGTGATTAGAAAATCAAATAAATTGGGAAAAGCTAGAGCAGGAAAAGCTATATTTCAATAAATACATTTATATAATAAATAATTAAATAATATATTCTCAAAAATTCTAGAATAAAATCTGTATTTTCTTATTTAATTTAAAAGACAAACCTACAATTTGCTTTATTTATTTATTAAAAAAAAAAATGATATAATAATAACATCATAAGAATACTTTAGTTAATATTTTATTATTATTACTTATTGATACATTTTAGATTACGATTTTCTCTTTAAATACTACAACAGCTTGGCGAGTGGAAAGCGAGTGGAAAGCTAAAGACAAAAACGAGGGAAAAACTAAAATGGAGCAAAGAGATCCTTGACACAGAATGCAATGAAAGTCGCGATTGTTGCTTCTGTAGGGGAAAAGGGCTTGAGAAGGACAAGGGGCGGAAAAGGGGGAGGGGTAGGGGGAGTGAGAAAGAATGAAAGAGAGAGGGAACAAGTAAAACTTTCAGTTTGTGTTCTTCGCTTTTCGCGTGAAGTGGGAAAGGAAGTGAGCGACGGCAAATGAGTTTCTTGTTTTATACTCTGCATCTCTATGGATGTTTAGGGGTATATTGAAGACTTGCAAATTATTTTAGATTGAAAAATTAGATGTGTAAATATCATTTTATTAATTTAAAAGATTAAAAAAAATCTAAAATTTTTATTTTACAATTTTAAAGATTAAATATCATTTTAGTTGTAATACAAAATAATATTTTTCAACCAACGCGATTTTTTAGAGTTCACAAATGGAAAGTTATATAAATAAAAATAGTTATTTAATCTCTTTTTCTAGTTTGCATGTTTATTAAAAATATTTATTTTTTATTATTTATTTATATGGACTTACATCTTAACATTTTAGTTTTAATTTGTAATCTTTACCAGAAAACTCATTGGAGAAAAAAGTTATATTAGGAAAAATAATAAATCCTAGCCATAATTTTTTGTAATTATTTCTTAAGATCTATTCATAAATATAGTTAAAAGGTAATTTTTTATTTAATCTCCAATAAAATTCAAGTAGTTTTTCTAGTTTTCAGTTAAATTAATTGTTTTAGGGCTTGTAAACATATTGAAGCTAATCAATTAACGAGTATTTTATAGTCGCTACGACTTGTTATGTTAATATTGCTATTATTTATGTTTTTAGTTTTTAAAAACCTTGTTTTATTATAATTTTTGTTTCCATTTTTGATGATGTCACATGCCAAAAACACCAACAACTGGGATATGGTGGAAAGTTAATAGCAAACGAACGCATTAAGCAGGAAAACGAGAACAACAACATTAGCAACAACAGCAATCACAACAACACCAACATGAACAACAACTGCAAGGGGAAAAATTGAATTCAATTTTCTTTGCATGGAAATAAGAGAGAGGAGGAGAACAAGTTGGGGGGGAAAGTGGTGGAAAATACAGGAAAGGGGACACGAAATTGCTTTCGCTGCCACTGTAGCTGTTGTTGTTATTGTTATTGTTATTGTTGTTGTTGCGCTATTAAATAGTGTTGGAAATAACACATTTCTGACACCCAACTCTCCGGATCGAGCGATAGCGTCGGCCTTTCAGGTGCCGCGCTCTTTCCCAGCGGGAAGAACGGGGACCCCAGCTTTTCCGAGTTTGTCGAGGACCGGATGTGAGCGCATTTAGGGCGGTATTTATGAGACACGCCCCCCTATACACCACCACCCCATACCGAAAGGGCTTAGTGTTAAAGGTTGAAAGGACGAGGCGAGAAAATGGGGACAACTAAAGCGATTAGAATGGAAGAAAGAACTCGGAAGGGAGTGGGAAAATATTAAAAAATGAGTTAAAATAAATGTAGATTTTTTAACAAGTAAATAAATTATGCATATATATTTTAATAATACAAAAAAAATTGGAAAAGTGACCTGAAAGAAATATTTCTTGATATTAAA
>JAEIIJ010002368.1:0-14427 GCA_018904815.1 Drosophila ogumai
TATAAAACAGGGTTTTTAGCACTACATTTCTCTTTCTTCTCTCTATGGGAATCACTGATCTAGACTACCTAGGTATATTTTTTGATGTTCACTATCTCTATCTAGAGTTTTTATCTTTATACAAAATTTAGTTTTTAAATTATAGAAGTAAAATTTAGTTTTTTAGAACTTGTATCTTTATCCAAAATTAATATTCTAAATTATAGTCACATTTAAATTTATATTCAAAAAAAGATTCGCTTAGATAGACATTTTCCCCTAGCTAACAGCCTAGCTTATGGACTTTTCTGGGCGAGTGAGGGTATAAAGCGGCAGCGCAAATAATTGAGAAACCAATTAAAATGGCAATGCGAGCGATTTGAGGCAATGAACACGATTACGATGACGATGACGACGACGACGACGGCGCGCAAACGCAAAACGCCAAGCAATTAGGCTAGGAAACACACACACACACAAGCTTAGTGTGTGTTTGGGGTGGTAACACACACACACACATACACATACATATGTCAGCAGCATGCCAATTAGCTGAGGCAGCGACTGCCAAAGAGCCGGAGTAGGAGGCAACTTTGTTTCGGTTTTAGAATTTATTTCGGTCAACAGAACTTATTTTTAATTACACACACACACACACACCAAAGAGAGAGTGTTGTTGCTTTAAATTTAATAATTCCTGTGGCTATTTTTAGAGCAGCGCACTGACTTTGAGATAATTGCCAAGAAGAAAGATTTTTCGTTGTATGTTAGTTTCCTCGGGCCCCCTGATTGATCGATTGTGGCCCAGAGTGAGCCAGCGAGTGTGTGAATGAATGAATGACTGTTTGGCCCAGTGCCACCTTGCGGCTGTTGATGGATGTGTCAAAGATGTGTCGGACAAGAGTTAACATTGCACCAAACATTTTATAAACATTTGCATAGAGATAAGATACGCAACTTAACGCCCCCCCCGATCTAACACGAATTTCTTTCTCTTTTCAGGTAAGTTCCAGCCATAACATAACCTAAGGTAAAGGTAAACACAGCCAGAACCCGCCGTTGCCATAAAATGTCAGCGGGAATAGTGGTAATTGCGGCAGCAAGCTCTTAATCAGGCCCAAAGCAAATGTAGCAGCTGAAGGCCAAAGGCTAGCCGCATATTTTAAGGCCAATTAAGCCGCAAATTATGAACGTTTTGTCGCTGGCCTCAAGGAGGGGGTCTTAACAGTTTAACCAGTGTTCGGTGTAGCTTTGCTTTTTTAATGCCACCTGTTCTACGCATTCATTACAGTTGTTGCCCGCGGAAGTGCTTCATTAGCAGGCACCTAGTATACAGTTGTAGATCGCTTTTCCGGGGCGTTATTTCCTCTGGTTTTTTTAGAAGCTGGTAATCTCTCTCGCTGGCATTCCAGTGACTCCCTTGGGGGAAGCTGCGTGATTTTTTTATGGCTTCATTAGATTTCCAGCATGAGTTTTGTTTGCTTTTTAATGTCACTATAGTCAGGGCTACACATAGCTTGCAATAAATTTTCGTGATAAGAGTGCCGGCCGGAGTGGCTTGCTTTTTTTTTTTTTGTGTTCAACGTAGATTTCACTCTGCGCCTCCCCATTGTTGTGGTGCTCCGTCTCTCTCTGTGTGCTTTCTGTTTTGATTCTGGCAAAGTGTGGCCGCTGATAATTTCAATTAAAATTAATTAAATGTATTGAACACACACACACAATGAGAGAGGGCATCAGGCCCTCTGATTCGGCGGCGTCTTCACTCACTACTCTCGGCTGCAAGAGGCAGGTCCATTAAATGCAACACTGACAAAATTAATTGCCACTTTTTCGCATTTGGCAGTGCAACAAACGAAAATGTCAAACCGAGTGGGGAACAAAAACAAAATAAGAAATCTGTGCTGTGCGGCGGGGGCAGAGGAAACGTGGCAGCCTGCATAGCAAATTAGCAATTGCCGCTGTTGGCCGCCGTTTGCCATGTTGTTGCTGTCGTCAGCGGAAGTCGCTGCGAATTTGTGGAGGAAATGACTTTGGACCCGTGCCGGCAATTGGATTAGCAGGAAGGTAGGGAGACAGATGGAGGAAAGGAAGCCCCCCCCTGAGTAGAGTCTGTCATCTGTTCGCTGACCCACAATCAACTGGCAGCTTGCAACATCCCATAGACATCCCATAGTTGGTTACATTGCCATGCAAATTAACTGGCAGAGAGTCTCTAACTGTTGCAGGTGAAATTATGGGCATCCGAGAAAGTAGCACTGCAGCAGGAACTAAAGCATTAAAAAAAAAGAAAAATAACCGATAGCAAAGCATTAAAAAAGCGATTTAAGCTTATTAGATTGAACTATAGTGATTGAATCTAGAAAGAATCGTGTAAGACTCTCTCCTTACGATTTGCCAGCAATGTACAAGCAAAGAAGCGGTTCCGCTTAGTAGCGAACGAGAGATGGAGAGTTACACTTTAAGAGAGTTTCCAATTTAAATAAATACATATAAAAGAGAGAGAAGAGAGATACTCGCTCTTCTACGCTTTGCCTGCCATGTACCAGCAAAATAGCAATAACAGCCTGTTAAGTAGGGTTCGAGGGAGAGAGAGGTGAAGCTTTTTGAGAGAGTTTCCTTATTTTTTCCCTCTCATGTAATTTACTTTCAGTTTATTTTTGTTAGCCAAACAAAAAAAATCATGATTTGGGTCTAATGTATGGTATTACCAAAAACAGCAAACACCCAACGTATTTTCAACTTCCAACGAAGGGTGGCTACAAATTATTTTTCCACCTTGGGCGTTAATCATATAGATTAAACCACTTAGTTAAAAGCATCAGGCGAGCGCGGGTACCGTAAATAAGAAATTAAAACTGACAGTATTTATCAAAGTGTCAGAAGTGAAGGTATTAAATTAGATACCACTACGAGAGATACCATCGTCTCTCTATGCAAACTAACTATGTAAATCCCCACTAACAAATGGATTTTACATTTCGCTCACAAATGGTTCAACATGTGGCGTTGCATGTTGAATGGGAAATGAGGCAAGCGGCTGAACAGGATGAGGATGAGCCAAAAGCAGAAGCACAAGAGCAGCAGCAGCAGCAACGCACACATAATATGTCTAAATCATGTTACAAAACAATTTAGCAAACAAACTGTCCAAAACATGACAACTTAAAGCGTCGCTTGAGACAGGCTGGGCAGATCCGGAGGCAACGGCAGTAGTAGTGCTCCTGACGTTGATGACTCGGAACGTATTGTGAATGACACATTCGAGGGAAAGAAAGATGGAGAGAGTGGTGGCATTGCTTTTATTTTTGACGGTTAAAGGGACTTCCACATAACTCCAAAATTATGCTTGTTAATTTCCAACCATAAAGAGCGAACTTTTGTAATTAAATCAGTCGGTTTAGTCCTTGAAGGGGGGAGGGAAATATCATGAAAATGGGGGTGGCAATATCATTTTTGCATTCTCACACACACCAGCCCTCTCGAAAAAACATAAATTCGTCTGGGCCAAGGGGTTGCAAGTGGCAAGTGTTGCAAGTACCTGCCTACCACGCCAACTGCAATTACAGTGGGCAACTGCAACAGCAACAGCAATAGCAACACGCAACGCGATTATATATTATATATATACACGATTCTGGCGTACATAACTGCACATGATAATGTCATAAAATTAAATGGCCACACTTGTTGTAGCTGCCGCTGCTTTAATTAGAGTTTTTCCAGGAGGAAATTTCCTTCTCTTGGCTGGCAAAGGAGTCCGCTTGTCCGCCGCTGCGGCAGCTATAAATATTATAATTATCAAAAAGTGCAGGCAGCCGGCAGCAGGCAGCAACGCTCCCTCGAACGTCGACGAGCAATCGTAATTGAGTTAATTAACACGCCACAAAACGCGGCAGGCGATGCGATGTGAGGGGCAGCAAGCAGCAGGCATTTAATTGCTTGTACAAAATAAGCAACATGAGGAGCAACAGCAGCAGCAGCGGCAGCAACAGCAGCAACATGTTGCCAGCGGCTCTTCTACAGTTCCGAGGAGCAGAGGAGTTCACAAGTCAGTTATCGATCATCGAAGTGGAAGGTATCCCCCGCATCTCTGACCCGATTTCATCTCTGGGGCCTCGGGGCAATTTCAGTTGCAACTTCTCATTAGCAACTATTGGCGATCCAGCAGAGCGAAGAGCCCAACCCACATTAACTTGGACAATGACAAGGCTGCAAAAAAGATGATTACACCGTAAAAAGCCACAAAATATTCATAGATCATTGGTTAATTGATCAAAAATCATCAAACAAAATTAATCAAATAAATAAGATGCGTAACGTAATTAATTGATCTTGAACCAAAGGGAAAGTATTCATAGATCAACTTATAAATAAGATGCGTAACGCCAAAATAGGAATTAATTGAAACTAAATCACAGTCTACAGCTACCCTGGAGATAGAGAATAAAGTTGATTAATTAATTGATCCCAAACCAAAGACAAATCTAATGAATAAGATGCGTAACGCCATAAAGCCTCTAATTGGCCTGCTCCTGGTACTCCTTGACTTGATTTAAGCCTTTGTTTTTTTTCTTCGGTGCACTCACGGAGACAACGACGACGACGACGACGACATCATTAAAAGTCGAAAAGCAAAACAATTATGGAACTCATTGAAGCCAATTATTAGTAAAAACAGCAGCAACAAGTGGCTGCAACGACGAAGAGCGAAGAATAAATACAAAAAAGAAAAAAAAGAAAAAAATTGAAAGTCCCCTTTGGAGGCGAATGGTTGGATGGTTAAATTGTGGTGCTACTGTGTGGTACAGTAGCAAAAACACAACAAAAGACATGTGGTGCAAAAAGGGCAACACAGTAGCGACAGCAGCAACAACAAAAACAGAGTTAATGAAGCTGCCAAGGAATGCAGACTGCAGAAGATGAGGCCCGGAGAAGAAGCTGGAAGCTGCAAGTTGGAAGCTGAAAGCTGAAGTCGAAGATGAAGCTCAAGGAGAAGGAGCCAACTGTGGGGCGTGTGTGTGCGGCGGAGAGCGACTTCACACATAAATGGGAGCAACATGTTGCCGGTTGTCAGTGGAGCCGGGAGACAAGGCCTTGAACTTCAGTGGCGGCCCTCGCCTAGCAACATGCTGAGTGCCGTTGCGCGCGGCCACTTGCAACAATTAAGTTCCATAAACTGCACATAAAAGGCAACGAAGATGTCGCAGTTGGAGTCGAAGTCGGACATATCATGGCCACTCGGCGATCCAATGCGATGCGATGCGATGCGATGCCTCCTTAATAATGTCATAAAAATTAGAACGGCGTATTAATTGGCAGCGCTGCGGCAGAGCAGCCGCTAAGCACACTGGAACAAAATAAATCCAAAAATAGGGACATTTTTTAGTTTGATATTTTATATACTTAATTTTGATATAGTTTTTATTGGTACAAGATTTTTTTAAAACAAAATTCTGGTTGTAAAAAAAACCTAAAAGATTTTAAGGAGTTAGAAAATTTACTTTTTTTTTAAATTATGATATAAGATAGTTATAGGGCTTTCTCTTAAATATAAAGAGAACATTTTAAATTTACTTAAATAGGGATACAGAGAAATTACAATAAAATATATAAAACCCCAAACAATTTCCTTTTATTTTAAATATATTTTTTAAAGATAAATTTTATATAATATTTACAGATCTATAGATTATTTACAGCACAATTCTTGTGGATCCATTGAATTATTGAATCATTTTTTTAATAGATTTTTTTAAATACTTTTTTAAATTAAACCCTTTTGACATTATTTTATACATATAACATTGACTTTTTTTCATTTTTACATATAAAGTAAAGACCTCGAATGTTTCTGCTGCAGAATATGCTTCCTTATTTCTCCCAGTGTCGCCACATTTGCCGCTGACTGCGTGTGGGAGCGCAACATGTTGCTGGTGCGGCTGGCTTTTGGCATTTTTTGTTTGTTTTTATTTTTTTTTTTTTGTTGCTTTTGTTTTTGTTGCCTCTCGCGCGGGTCGACTGCAATTTTGCGCAAATAAAATAAATTGGCAGCCAATTAAGCGAGCGCTGCCGCTGCCGTTGGTCGCTGGCCGCTCACTGCCCCGCTGCTCGCACAGTTCAGAACAAAAGCATAAAGGCAGCAAATTAAGCGCGAAGATGGATGCCGCAGCGAAAAATAGAGGGAATAGATATTGGAGGGGAGAGGGGGTGAGCAGCGACTGGCAGCGAAAATCAAATTTAATTAACGGAAAGCAACGGCAATAGCAGCAACAACTAACAGCAACTAATTAAAATCCTAGGCAACATGTTGCGGAAACAATTCACATTTTCAAATACCCTAAGGAAGTAAATTCAAGGGCATCAAAATATGGCTAAAATCTGTGAAAAGTTTTATATATATTTTAGATATTTATTTATTAATTAATGTATTATTAATCCCTTTAGTTTGTGACCTTAAATAGTCAGGCAGAGTATTGAGTTGAGTGAGCTGTGTACTGACTAATATGACATTTTATCCAAAATTACAGATAGTTATGATACAATTAATTTTTTTTATAATTAAATTATAGTTCAACTGTTAGTCCAGATCACCACAGATCAAGTAAAGCAAACCAATTCCATATGATATTATGATTGTGAATGAATTATAAATGAATTATAAATGAGTTATGAATGAATTATAAATGAATTATGAATGAATTATGAATAAAACATTTCCTACTTTTTATGTATTCTTAGCTTTATTTTTAAAATAAATTGCACCTTTTTTTAGATGCAAAAAAGCTCTTAAAAATTAAGAAGACAAGCAAAGCAAACAGGTGTTTACCTTCAATACACTTTTTCCAATGAATGAATTGTGAATGAATTATAAATGAATTATGAATGTAACATTTCGTACATTTTATGCATTCTCTAAGCATTTTCTAAAATAAATGCACCTTTTTTTAGATGCAAAATAAAGCCTACTCCAAATATTTTTCGAAAAGAAATTTTTTACCAAAGGGTATTTCCCAGTTCGGTGTAGCGCCGCATCACGCCGCCTCGTGTGGCATTCATTCATTCATTCACTCGGTTAGTTAGTTAGCCAATTACATGACAAAATCTTATATGATCGTGCAAATTGTATTTTTATTGCCAATTATTTATTTATTTCGTTTGGCTTTTGTGGCTGGCTATTGAATTGAATTGCCGGTGAATGCCGACGACGACGACTCCGACGACGGGCAACAAAATGTTATGAGAGGGATTACTAAATACTGATGCGGCATCTTTTATGGGAAGTTTCCAAAAGCATTTCGAGTTCTTTAGAGTAGCGCCATCGTTGAGTCGTCTATATCCGCTGACATGTCGTGATATTTGAATGTTAATTTCACAAAATAATATTCAATTAATTGTCATTTTGTTGTCGTCCCAGTCGTTTTGTTGATTGTTTAACAATTTTAATTTTTTTGCCCGCTTGCTTAGCCTGCAAATCGCGTTCGTTCATTCATTAATTATCGGTAATCTATACGCTTAATTTGTATTCAAAGCAATTAAAGACGAAATCGTCTGGGAATATATACACTTAAATTTATATGGCTGTAATGTTCCAATATGTTTATGCTTCCCGATCGAGGCGATTAATGGAGAGGTCAAGGGTTAACAGAGGGGAGGTATAACAGTTCTCTGTTGCCGCTGCTGTTGGCATATTTTTCATGCTCAAATAAATAATATTCAAATTTCGATTAAACGTCATTGCAAATAATTGCGAAATTAAATTAACAACAAGGATGGCGGCACATAAAACACACACACACACGCACACACATGGCAATTCGTGTGCATATGATAATTAAAAACAACAATAAAGCACAAGCAGAAAAAGTGCCCACGAAAAATGCGGAAAAACGCACACACAACACACGAAATTTGAATAAAACAAAAAAAAGAAACAAAAAATTAATAAAATGGAGAAGGAGCCGAGAAAAATAAAAAACAATAACAGAAAGCCCGGCGTAAACACAGTCGGTTGCACTTGAGTAATTTCATATAAAACATAACCAAGCAGAAAGGATATTAATAAACCGACATAAACCCGCTCTGGCACACACACACACACGCACACGCACATGCATGCAAGACAGGGTCGTCGAAAAGGACATTTGCCTAGGGGGAGGAGGGGTCTATAAAGAAATAGGTCCACTATATCTTTTTATTAGCTATTATAATGCATTTATTGATAACTTAAAATTTATTTAAAAATCAAAAAAGATCTCAGATTCATTTTCTTTTTTTTTGAGAATTAAAGTTGTTTAATTCTTACATTATTTTTAATCGTTTTTTTTTTTGGGATTTATATTGTAAATCTTAATCTAAAATGAATTAAGTCAAGTGTAGCTATTTTAATTAAATTTTTCAACTACTTCTTAAACTTACTGATTCGTAATTCTTTCTTCAATAAATATAAACTACCTACTACATTTTTGCTTAAAATAATTATTTACATTTAATTTAATTTCTTTCAAGATCTACAAATCTATCCTTAAGTTAGTTTAAAATACTGATAATTCTGAATTTTACAATGCAAGAACAGGTGCAACTTCCGTTTCCACTTCTACTTGCTCCGCCCCCTTTCAAGGACGCTCATGGTAGACCCGCACACACACACACACACACACACACAAACAACAAAGTGGCTGACACTGGCAGCGTTGTTGTTTCTGCATTGCCATCAAGTAAATCAGTGTCCAATGTGTAAATAATTTCCATTCGAATGAGCAATTGTGCATTTTTAACCCACACACACACACACACACACACACGTGGATGCTGCGCTTTTCATACGCAGACATCGACAGACATCGTCAACGTTTAAAATCACATGAAATTTTATTAAAATGAAGTAAATACGGTGTAAACGTGCTGATAAAACGGTTCGTGCTCAGCTGGGTGGAAGGAGAAATATGGCTATTGGGACCAGGGTTTGTAAGGAGAGAAGTCAGTGTGGCTGGGATGCACTGCCACAAAATAAGAGGAGTTATCGAAGGGAAGATAAATTCAAATTGTAAATTTTTTAAGTGCCAAGTATACATTTTATATAATTTATTATTTTAATAGATTTTTATAATATTTACTCATGACAAATTCATGAAATTTTTGTCAACATTTCATCAACATTTCATTCGTACTTTCATAAACATTTTATTAACTATTTGTGTGTTTTTGTTGAAATTGTTCTAAGCTATCATCAGATCATCATTAAATTCATAAACTTTAAACCAACATTTCATCAAATATTCATTCATCAATGATTCTTTCACTAATTCCATATATATATTTTTTTTTAATATTTTACCCATCTTTATAATTGTTGTATATTTTTTAGAATTTTTTTTGTATGTTTCTTAGGGACTTTTTCATTATTGCCAGAGCATTTAAAGGTCGTTGATGACTGTGATTCTTGGCTGTGAGGCGGCACTGCAGAAAATCCCTTATGTAAATATGTCTTCTCCTTGCCGTGGGCCTTGGGGGGGCCAGCATTGTTGTGGTCAGTGGACGATGTGTGTGCCCTGTTATTAATGACATCGCAGAATGCCGAGAGATGTTTGCTCCGCCGCCGAGGATGCGGCATGCATCCTGTAGATGGAGAAAATGCTGAATGGAGATGGGAGATGGGAGATGGCAATGATGAGCCTGATGATGCTGCTGCTGCTGTCGATGATGGCTCCTGGGCCAGTTAACCGTTATTTAATGTGTCTGTAATTTTCGATTCGATGCGAAATGTAATTAACTGTAATGCTGTAATGCAAGCATTTGGGCCTGCTCTTTATCTCGTTTTTCCCCGTGTGTGTGTGCGTGTGTGTGTGTGTGTGTGGCCACTCTTTATCTGTGTCTTCAAACAAGCAAATTAAATCGTCAATTATTATCATCGTCCGACTGCTGTTCGACCGACGACGAGTGTTGATCAAACAGCAATTGACACAGTTGGCCAACAACAATAGCGGCGAGCTTAATAAATATCCATCGTTTGCTCTCTGGCCGATTGATTGGCTCTCCGTTATTTTTTCCCCTGATTAATTAATGGCCAGCGAGGGGAAAATCAGTGCGAAAAGTTAATCAGCAGGTCCACTTATGGGCACTCCAATGGTATAACGGATGGGAGATGTGTATTAATAACTAATTGAAATCGGATGGTTGCTAATTTGATTATCCTGTTATATATGTGTTAACAGTGCTAGTAACACTTGAGGGCTAAATTGGTGAGCTTTACATAGTTAGATCAAGTTAGAACTGAATTTGTGTGGGTAAACAAGTAGGGAAACTCGAGTTGAGAGGCATACACCTGTTAGTTTGTCTAATTATGCTGAAATAGTTGGAAAACTAAAGACAAACTTAATGTTGCTAGCAACATGTTTTGCAATAAACAAGTAAGAGCAAATCTTGCTAGGTACATGTTGAGAAACATCCGGTTATAAATTTTGCACTCTGATTACATTGCTTAAATGTTTCTAACATTTTCAGTCAGACTTAAATTAAATTAAATTTAAAATTTAATTAAATTAAATTAAATTAAACAGAGCTAAAGACAGATGAAAGACGAAATGTGTCTAAAAACATGTTGCGCAACAACCGAATAAGGGCAAATGTTGCTAGGAACACGTTAAGAAACATCCGGTTATAAATTTTGCACTCTGATTACGTTGCTTAAATGTTTCTAACATTTTCAGTCAGACTCGTAAATGCAATTATTGAAAAACTTAAATTAAACAGAGCTAAAGACAAACTAAATGTTGCTAAGAACATGTTGCGCAACAACCGCATAAGGGCAAATGTTGCTAGGAACACGTTAAGAAACATCCGGTTATAAACTTTTTAACTCTGGAGGTGGCTAGATGGAGCACTCCGGTGCGTTGTTTATGTTTTTTTTTATCTATTATCCCGTTAAGAATTATTTTCTATATTTTCACCCCCACCCCCAACTAGACCCACTCTCTCTCAAAACGCATTCATTGAGCCTGCTGGCTAAACTGCTAACGATCGTCCGTCGACATTCTTGAGTTGCAACTGCAAATAAAACAAATAACTCGAACTCAACTTGGCTCGCTGATTTTGCGCTAATTAATGTGTTTTCCACAAAATTAGCAATTTGCGCGCAAATAGAAATTGCTTCGATCAGAATCGGAATCAGACGCAAAGTCTCGAATCGCAGCGGATTGGATCGGATCGGATCGGATCGAATTGAATCGTAACGAAACGAAACGAATCGGACGGAGAAACGAGTTGTGTTGGTCACCAACTTTGAATGGCAAGCAGTTGTCGGTGAATGGAGCCGCAGCCAGCAGCCGGGGGAGTGTGGAGGGAGGCCAGTGGAGGACAACGGGAGTGCGGCCGGACGCACAATTAATTAAGTTGACGTTGACGTTGACGCTGGCCGGGCTCTGCAGCTCTGCAGCTCTGCAATTCCGAATGCAACTGAGGCATGTGAATAGTCACGGGCACAGACGCAGATGCACAGAGAGAAAAGCTCTTAAAATTCTCAACTGGTTTTAGTAGAACCTGGAATACAAAGAGCTTCTATAAGGGGGGTATTTCTTTTATATAAACACCAATACTACCAATGATTATATAATTCTCAGATGGGCAAACCAAAAGCCCTTAAAATTCCCAAGTGGTTCAAGTTGAAACAGGTATACTTAAAGCGTTTTCTAGAAAAGTGGAGCATATAATAGTAAGATGCGTAAACCAAGAAATAAAACGCTCCTCTTACCTTTTTATTACTACGCAATCCAGATAGTATAAATCACATCACCATTTGCCACAGTGCAGCCCCATTGCAATGGTCTAAGAACCAATGTAATTAGTGCAACTGGACGAAGGAGCAGCAGCAACAGCAGCAGGTGCTGATCGTGGGGCTGCCTTGAGGAGCATTTCCTTTTGGTATCATTTATGATTAGGTGGCATGCCGGCAGTTAACTCAGTCGAACACGAACGGAGAGCGAGCAACATCCATCGTTTAATTACAACCGCCACGCATTTGGCCAACTGCAACTGGTGGCTCCAACTGCGGCAGCCGCATCCGTTACCAACATGGCCAACTTAATTGAACGTAATTGCCAGCCACTTGAGAGCCCGGCAGCAAGAGAGACTTCGCCGCAGCCCGGACTCGGACTCGGACTTGGAGACTTGGCCACGAATTGGGTTTGGGATGCTGAGTGTTAAAGTCTAATTGAAATTGTCAGATGGGGGATATTATATTGGTGGTAGGAAGAGAGGCCTGTGGCTTGAGTCGCTGTCAAATGATCTGCAGGTGTGGGCCGACGTCGGGCAGCCCTTAGGGGGGAATCCCAAGATTCTGATGCTACTTAAACTTGATCAGCCAACCGCTGGTTCTCCTTTTTAGTTCCAATTGAGTTTGGCTTAATTCGCTATAGCGGATTATCCCTGCCACTCTCTAATCTTGGATCTTTCCCAGCCGTTCGTTCTCTGGCCGTTGTGACCCGATCTGGCGGATGCTTTCACCTAATTAACGTCGCTTCATGGCAGCTTGCAACTGCAACATTTGCAGCAGATGCGGCAGTTGCAACTGCAAACTGCATTTGGCATTGTGAGGCAATTAAGCTCTATTTGAAGCTGGCTTTAACGACTGCACCCAGAGTAGAGTGGAGTGGAGTGGAGTGCAGTTCACTTTGGAGAGCCCCAGATCGGATCGCATCGCATCGCATCGGATCGGATCGGATATTAGCGCTGTGGGCTTTGCACATGACGTGTGCGTGTCGCCATCCTCCGACTACGACTCCAGCCCCTCGGTTGGATGCTCCTCAGTCCATAAAAGCGCAATTTGTCGTAATTGTTTAAGCAGAAAGAAATAACAGCGAACGACAACAAAACGACACAAGGCATAAAACAACTTAATAAAAATTCCGCTGCTGTGTCGTACATCGTTGGCATTAACCGAGAAGTTACACAGAACAAAATAAAGACTAGCCACAGGCATTTCCTTTTACAAAGAAGAATGTAAATGGTCTGAAAAGTAGCCCACTTTTACCAAAGAGTAGCCTTTTATAGACAATTCTCGATTTATATATATGAAGTTAGCAAATTTTCATATCAATTTATGAGCCCTAAAACCGATTGCCATAACTATCAGAGATGCTGCTTAACTGTTAATTACCATGTATATTCATAGGAAAAGCCTAAGAAAAACATATCAACCAATATATCGTTATTATTTCAAATGATAAATATCGTAAGCGTTGATCTATCGAAATTATAAAAATCGAACAGTGCCAGATTTAGCTTTAAAAAATCGTTATTATTGGAAATTATAAAAGAATAATTGTATTTAAGATTGTGATTTTGGTTTTATGATTATATCGGTTTGATATATTCAAGAAAATATGAAAATATATCGATTTATAAATCAAGCTTCGGTCCAAACATGGATATATTATCGATATTTCAATGTTTTTTGTTATAATACTATTTTTCAACTAACCTCTTACACATAATTCGGGTTCTTGATCATTCAGACAAACTATTTTTTATATTCCTCTTCTCTTGAGATTTTCAAGCAACTAAAAAACCTCTTTTTTAAGTGTATAACTTCTTTTTTTTGGGTTTAGTTTCACGCCCTCCGAAAACGAAAGCCAGTAACAAATCAAAATAAAAGCACAATGTGTCGCTGACGGGTCACCAAAAATGGGGGGAGGGTGGTGATGGTGGTGACGATGATTCCCTGGCATAAATCTCACTTAGCACTCGGATTGCTCCCAGCATCCGAAGAAGAAGAGGCTGAAGATGGAGCTGCTGGCGGCATCAAATGCGTACAAATAGATTAACAAATAACGGCAACAACAATAACTACATGTACCGCCGCCGCCTCCATATGTTGCCAACACGATAAACACCGTAACAACAACAAATAACTGTAGCAAAAACAATAACAACAATAACAACAACTAAACAACAATAATAACAAGAACAATTGGCGGAGAAACAACAGAGCAAGCAAGTCGCATAAATCAAAAACAAGCAAGCAATCCGGGGGTCGATGATTTTCAAAGGGGGGAAGGGAAGGAGGGTATTGGCCGGGATTGGTGGATATGGGGCGTGAAGTGAACTTGCTTCTGGGGGGGATGGGGCTGCGATGGGGCGCTGCATGTGGCAGCATTTGTGCTTGAATCGAAGAGCCCGATGGGGTCCTCAATTTTCCTCAATGGCACTTGGTAAGCCGGATCGACGATACCAGAGGGAGGGAGGAGCGGTCATCGAGAAACTGTGGTGCCAAACAAAAGGCGACAATACATATTGCTTTGGATTTGGCTAGTGGAGGGTCCTTCATCTGTGAAATGTCCAAGTGCTTAGCTTTGATAGTTCTCAATCCCAGGCTAGGGTCTTTTTTTTTATAACTATTAAGAAATTTAATGGTAACTAAGGATTAAGGAATTCACAAAACTATGCTACAAAAAA
>JAEIIJ010002369.1:0-25435 GCA_018904815.1 Drosophila ogumai
AGTTGAAATATATTGTTGTATATTTAAAATTTTTATTGTTACATTTATTATATTTTGTGTTTAAATTTGAATAGTTGAATTAAATTTCTACAACTTTTAACGACATTGTAAAATATTATCAGTATTTCAACGGACTCACACAATTCTTAGTGAATATTTTAGCTTTCATAAATGTATTCTTTCATTGTTTTACAATATATGAGACACACTATTTCAAATAAAAAATCAAGCAATTAGCTCAAATGAATCCTTCAACAAAACAAAATATAGTGTCATAATCATTAAACAATAACCATTTAGCATTAAACATCAAAATTAGAGATTATTTTAATTGAAATTGAAACCGTATTTACAGAGTGTAGTAGTCGCCCCCATTCCAAGTAAATATTGATGTAGTCCCCCTGCCTGCGCATAAATACTTGCGTGTTTATAGTTGATTTATTAATTAATTCTTGCGGTCCCTGCTCGGTAGAACCTTGAGTAGCTGCGCTTGCTCCGGCACCCGATTGATGAACGCTTTGCACCTTCCTCTCCTTCCCGTTAACCGCCCCCACAGGTAGCACGCCCCAGCACATTTACTCCTTCCATCAACAGCTTATGCATAGAAACTCTGATTTAGCCATGCGCCTCAAAAAAACAGAACTTCCTGTCGCCACAGTAGCATCTGCCAGCCAGCAGGAGGAGAATGCGACTAATTCCAAGGGGCCAGAGCAGCCGGTCAACGGCAAATCCCTGGAATCCTCGGCCAACGCGGATGATGCAGCAGCGGTGAGTAGTGGGCGGACGATCAAAGGGCCAGCGAACAAGTAGGCTTAACTTGGTTGGGTTTCCCATTTGCCTTCTAGGGAGCCGGCGCCCACACCAGCACCTTGGGCGAGCAGGAGCTGCAGAATGCAGTGGAGGCGGCCGCCGTCGTCTTTAAGAAAGTGGTCCTGCAGCGTCGCAAGGAGAAGGAAAAGGAGAAGGCCGCCGAGGAAGGTAAGTGACAACAACTTTTAGTCCTTCACAGAAACACTGAGCCAAAAGATCGAGAGTAAAATCTAGCATTCCACAGAAAAATTAAATCTTGTTAAAATATTCCCAGAATGATTTTACTTTCGAATCTTTCAAATCTTGTTAAAATATTCCCAGAATATATCAGTTTTACTCTTGAATTTAATGCACTTACAATTGTCTCAGTGTACTCTCTATGTATTTGCGTGTGTCTGTGTAACTAAGTATATGTATGTTTGGAAGCGTAATTAACTTGGTGATGGTAACGCTAATGCCCGTTCTGATGCTAATGTTGATGGTGATGGAGGGTGGCGGCGATGCCAATGGCCGCCTCTGCGACTAACAAACTCTTTATGAAGGGCTTCGTCTTCCGTCTAATTTCGCTCAATTAATTAAGCTCCTTCTGGGGGACTTCTGAAGGTGGCTGCTTCTGGAGTTGCGTGTCATTGTCAGACGGCGACTGTGTCACCTTAAGAAACCCTAAACTATCTTTAGTTTAAAAGAGGAGGAAATACATCAAAGAAAGGGTACACTTTTTACACGAAAAAAAGTTTAGTTAATTTGGAAAATAAAATTGACAAAATAAGGATAGAGTCTATCAATCTAAATATTTATAAATGTAATACAATTAATTAACTAATTAATTTGTATACCAATAAATACCATAAAGTCCTCAAACCGTCATGGACTTCTTGTCCTCATAGCAATCTTAACTTTAAGGCTTATTCATTTATATAATCAAAGTAGTAGATGTTCTTGAAAAGCTAATTTAACAAAAAATACTGCCACTTACCAGCTTATTAGAGTATCTGTCAGTCTCGGGGGACAAGAAAATTCCAAAGGAGAAACCCCCCTTTGAAATTCCCTGGTCATCGGCTCCCCCAAGAATGCAACACTTTCTGTCGTCAGCAATTTCAGCTAGTTCCTAAAAGTATGCAATCAATTCTCGCCTGACTCAAAGCAGACTTTCCAATTTCCACTCCGCAATCGGAGTTTAATTTTCCCCCCAAAGCCATTGACTGTGACACGACCAACAAAAATTTAAGAGCAAAGTTGGCGCTTTGCTTCAAAAGATTTTGGGTCGTCGAAACCCAGCCTTGGGCGGTCGGGATAAATTTTTTCCTGTTTTTTCGGCAACTCATAAATCGATTTCCACTCCGCCCGCCCGCCCCCTCGACAAGTTTGAGAGCTTTCCACGAGGATTTTACCCCGCTTTCGCCTTGGCCGGCTTTTGTTATGTTTCAATTTGGCGATTTGCGGAATTTCTGTTTCCCGACCGTCAACGCAGCGTGTGTCTATGAGTTTCCCGGATCTCGTCCCACGTCCTTGCACAGCCACCGCCCACAGAGCAAGCAAAACGAAAGCTACCGCCCACCCGAATTTCTGGCCAAACGATATGGCGGGACTGTCACAAGTCTAGCGTTAATCTTATCTCGCGCACCTTTTGTGCCGCGACGTGTGGGCTCTGTCCTGGTAATCGCAGAAAGTGCTTTGAGGACATGAGGACGGGGAGAGAGAGCCCTGTGCAAATGTTTACCTTGTGGCTGCCAGGGATTGACTCTGTGTGCATGCATTCACCGCCAGCAGCTTGTGCACTTTTTGTTTGTGCATACACTCCACCCTTTTTCGGGCAGGACATGGCCATGTTACCGAAACTCTAAAAGCTTTTCCACAAACTCAAGCTAGTCCTTGTCATGCCACGGCGGAAAGAAAACCCTGTGGCAGAGACTCATAATCAATCAAGAGTCTTTGAACTGGTTCTAGACGGGATTGATGGTGAAGCTTGGGTTATGTAGTGAATATGATTTTTGGGTTATTCAATTTTGATCCGGATGAAGGGGCTAAAGCTGAGATGAACTTGACTTGCATTACCCTCAAAAAGAGGTTTCTTGAAGGGGTTTTCTTTGGGGGACAAGTGAGGGGTTTGAAGTATTATTTTTTATAAATAATTTGGCGATGGTTAAGTTTATTCTTGAGTGTACTCATGGTCACCTGTTACAAGTCTGTTCTGGTTACCCACTTGTCTATCGTATTAAATTACACTTTTATTTGGAATAAATAAACCTAAGGTAGACTTCTGGGTACTCACATATAAGTAAATGAAATGGTGTAAATTATGGTTAATTTCTTTACCAATCTTGGTATTTGTCAAAGTGGTAAACAGTAATTGAAATAACTTTGATTCGTAACATCTCCAGTTATGAGTAATATTCGATATACTCATAACTGGAGATGTTTATTTATTTATGTTTAATATCGCTTTCTTTTCGCCAGTTTAATGGGGTGTACTATGGGCCTAAATGTAATTATCATTGCCTAGATAACATTTCTCCTATTGGGGTTGATAAAGCCACAGACTACTAATTAGAACTGATAGATAGATATCTCCTGAAACACCCTGCTTTGGTTTGGTGCCTATTTGTAGCTTGTAGCTTCTATTTATATCTTTGGTGTTCACCGTGCCAAAACCATCCAAGCTTAACCCATGTTAGCTGTAAGTTTTTGTGCATTCATCCACCACCCATAACCCGTAACCCATCTGTGAGCGACTAACTAACATTGGTGCTGGGAGAACTCACCCCCGGGACAACCGGTATTTCACCTGCGTGTATGTGTGTCTGGGTAACCAGTATTTCCGTGGTGTTGGCTGCCTCCGAACCCCGACGTCGGCTCTAACTTCCCGCAAACGATACTCCACAGGCGGCGCAGAGCAGCAGCTGTCCGCGATTTCCGGTGATATGGGATCGGGAGGAGGAGTTACAGGGTGCGATGCCATGGAAACGTCGTCGTCATCGGAGCTGGACTTCAGGTGTTCCACCCAGCATGGACGCCAGCAGCAGCAGTCGCAGTACAGCGTCGAAGCTGACGAGTTCAAGCTCGTCTTCCTCAACTCGGATTCATCCTCGTCCTGTCACGGCGAAGAGGAGGAGGATGAACAGGATGACTCGGATTCCTCCTGCTCCACGCACCACTGTCACAGCATCGTCAGCAATGTGGAGGATTGCGACTGGGACTACTTTGAGCCCTCGATGATCTCCACAACCACGACGACTACCACCACTACCATGATTGCCTATTCCACGGCCCGGGCCACGCCGCCTCCGCCGCCCCGTGTGCGTCAGTGCCAGTCCAGCGACAGTGACTCTCCTCTAGTCCAGCGCCGTCCGCCGGGCTTGAGGAACAGCTACTGCTCCCGTATCCGGGAGAGCGACACGGGCACCGACGAGGAATTTGTGTTGAACACCGAGAGCAGCTCGCAGACCAGCTCGGATCAGACGCCGCCGCCAGTGCCGCCGCCTCCGCATCCGCTGAGCATGAAGACCAGGATTAAGACCCGGTTTCTAAAGAACCATCACAATCACAGCCGCTGCAGCTGCAGTCCCGGCCAGCAGCAGAGCCAGCAATTGCCACCACAGCCGCAGTATGTGCCCATACCGGTGCCCGTGCCAATACCCGTGCCAATGGCTGCCTATCCCAATTGGGCGGAGCTGCCGGGCTCTGGAAATCCTCTCCTCGAGCAGGATGAGCAGCTGGCTGCCTCGCTGCAGCAACTCTGGCAGGCGGCTGGCCAGCAGCAGCAGTTCGCCGCCATTGTGGCGGCCTACTCGCAGCAGTTTGCGGCGGCGGCATCCAGCAACAACATGTTTGATGCAACGCCACCGGTGTCCACCAGGAGCTGTCAGCAGCTGCCCACCACACCGCCGCCAATGATGCCGCTGATGCCGCAGCGCTTGCGCGGCTTAGGCGGCTTTAAGTCATCGGCCCCGGAGTTAAGTGCCTCGCTGGGGTCGCTGATGACACAGTCGCTGTGCTCCTCCATGCACTCCTCCTCCTCGTCGTCGACAAGCACCTCGGGCTATGGTACGGCGGGCAGGAGTCTGGAGACGCTGGCCACCAATACCACAAGGGCTGCCAACTCGCTGCAGCAACAACAGCAGCAGCAGCAGCAGCAACAGCAGCAACAGCTTTACCAACAAATGGCCAGCAATGCTTTCAAGCCAAAGCCAACAAGTTTAGTAGCGTCGCGTTCGCCGTCGAGTGAGCAACAAACCGAAACGAGCAACGCGCGTCGCAGCAGCAGCAACAGCAGCAACAGCAGCAGCGGCAACAGTGAGAGCGGCGACGATAGCACCAACAACATCCACACCAAGAGGAGCCACACCACAACGCCCACAACTCAGAGATTGTGTAATGTTTATGATAAAACCAGCGAAGGCAACAGTGCCAGCGGCGGCGTCAGCGGCACATTGCCAGTGCCAGCGGAGACACATGTTGCCAGTGCCGCCAGTGATAAGCTGAGCACGCCAGCAACATCCGTCACTCAGAGAGCAGCGAATGCCAGCAAATACCATTCCGAGAGCCGAAATCTATGCGAAACCCGGCCAGCGGCAACAACACAAACCTACCTGGCCAGTAGCGGCAACAGCAACAACCAGAGGAGCAGCCACAGCCAAGAAGAAGTGGAAACGAATATACATAAAAATCAAGTACCAGCAGCAGCAGCAGCAGCAGCAGCAGCACAAACTCAGACTCAGACACAGGCAAAGGCACAAGCACTAGCAACTCCTGCGGTAATAACTCGTTTCGGCGGACTTGCAGTCGAAAATGTGGCCAGGCCCAAGCCCAAACCGAGGGCCCAGCAGCTAGATCCCATAGAGCAGCAAAGAGCTGCCAAGAATTTGTCCTCCAATCGACTTACAGAGAGCAACATGTCCGATGAGGCATCATCACCGGCTGCCGCCGCCGTTTCGCATTTGCAGAGCGAGAGCTATGCGGCCAGCAGTCCCGATGAGGCCAGTAGCACCAGCAGCCACGAGGAGGGGGAGGAGGAGCAGGCGGAGCAAGCTGTTAGACCCCGCAAGGCCACCCAGAGGAGTTACAATGTGGCAGCCGCCATGCAGGCGGATGAAGAGGAGCAAGCAGAGCAGCTGGAGCGTCACCACAGCACCACCAGCGATGCCAGCTCCAGTTCCAGCTCAAACTCCAGCTCCAGCTCCGAATCGTGCGACTCCGATGACACGGGAACCGTGGCCGATCGAAGGCCCAAGCGGCGGCGCTTCAACAAGGTGTTTGTGGTCAACCGACAGCCGGGAGCCCGCCGCCAGCGACGCAGCTCCTCCACCGAGGGTGATTCCCTGTCCTCGTCGGAGGCCAATCTAGAGGATTCCTCCGACAATGATACCGACACCGAGCGCACCGACTGCGGCATAGTGCTGAACTATGTGAAGCCGCTAGAAGCGGAGGAGGCGGAGGTGCCCGCCGCACGTGATTGCCAATCGAGCGACGACGAAGACGACGACGACGATGATGAAAGTGAACGCCACCGCGTTGCCAACTCAAGCGATGAGCTGGCCAACTGCATTGTGGTGGTGGGCGGCCAGACTGACGACGGTGACGGCGTGGTGCTGCATCGCATGCGATCTCTGCCAGACGCCGAACCGGAGTTGGAGATGGAGCGGGAGCGGGAGCGGGAGCAATTAGAGCGCCGCCACGATGATGTGATGGATGCCTGCGAGGAGCTGCACAGCATCTCAAACGATGTGAATCGGCTGCTGGAGCTGCACAAGCAAAACTCCCAGCTGGAGATCAAGCTGCAGCGCCTGCGCCAAGGAGTGGCCGAAATCAATGAGGACCTGCAGCTGACCACGGGTACTCCAAGCACTTCTCTGGCTGCCGCCCACTCAGGTAGCACCGCCTCACCTGGCGGGAAACCCAACGAATGCACGACGATTGCCCCTGCTTCGCGGAAAAGCCTCTCAAGCGTACCAAGTTCTAATGACGGCGATGGGATGTCTACCTGTGAGCAGGTAAAGGCAAACAGCGATGGCCAGGTAAAGGTACAACAAGCGAAAGAGGAGGAGGTGGATGAGGAGGAGGAGGCGGCGAAGAAAGAGGAGGAAGAGCGAACAGCTGAGCAAACGCAGAGGGTCGGCGCATGCAGCCAAGCATGCAAAATAAACGAAAACAGCGACTACTCGCTGGACTCGCTCTCCGGCCACGCAGCGAGTAGGGGAGCACCTGAGCCGCTCGAGCAGGTACCACTCCGCTCTCGTCTACCTGTCGCTGGCCGCTCTCAAGCCGATGGCGCAGCCGAAGAGCCCAGCCGCTATCGCTCCGAAAGCGAATTCGAATCGGAATCGGAGTCGGAGCCATCGCCAGTCGAACATGAGATGTTAAACGTTGCGGTTGCTCCACGCTCCGCGTTATACGCCGGCAGTAATAACAATAACAACGATACCGATACCACTACCACGAACAACGAACCTGGCCATAATGACGCTTTCGCAGCACAAGAGACCAACAACAACAACAACAACAACAGTAGAGGCAGTGACGTAGTGCTGGCTACACCTCGTGCATTTGAAAGCGGTGAAAACGACGGCTGCGACTACGACAAGATATTCGGAGCTCGCCAGCAGAAGAGCACTCAATCAGCCGGAGCCATGTCTGCAGGAGGAGCTGCATCTTCTGCCGGAGCCACAGCATCCGCCAGCGAACTGGCTTCGCCAAAAAATTCACTTTCAGCCAAGTACCGCAGCCTGGTCATGATCACGAAAGACAACGAAAGTGCAGCTGCTGCAACAAAGGCTGGCAGCGATTACGAAACGAACACTAGTACCAACTCCAGCAGCAACAAAGCGGGCCCGAACAGCTTTGGCCAGAACCTCACCCATGACTCACTTCGCGCCATGGAACTGATGAGCAGCGAACGCGACTCGTACAGTGTGGACTCGCTGAATGAGCCCACCAGCAGCGGGCAGCCGGAACTCTGTCTGGAGGATGGCCTGGCCGATGACGATTCCTGGGTGGAGGAACTAAGCCAGCGGGGCGAGGAAGATGAAGAGGAGGATGAGAACCTCAGCAATGCCACCACCACACCCACAGCCACGGACTCGGAGGATGCCGAAGGTGAGAGCGAGAACGGACGCCGTCATGGCTATGTGGATCGCGAGGAGGAGCTGAGGGGCTACAACCGTTCGGCCATTGACTTCACCCTGCACACCATCGTCGAGGAGAGCTGCGAGGAGAGCGAGGTGGCCTCCCTGCGGGCGGACAACGAGGATGCCGAGCTGGAGGATGAGGATCTGGCAGAGCGGCGAAGACAGCGCACCCTGCAGCACCACCATCGGCTGAGTGCATCCGAGCTGGAGAAATACTTCTTCTTCGGCCTGGGCGACGGTCGGGTAATGAGCTCGATCGACACGCGTGGCGACGACACCGCCTCGGAGGTGAGTTCCGAGTGCTCGGAGAGCCTGGACTCGCTGCCGCACGAAGAGCAGCTGCTGGAGAGCGGCGGCGCCTCTGACCTGGCCTCCTCCCGCCTCGAGAAGTACTTCCTCTCGGGCTTCATGGGCTTCAGCGGAGCCGAGAAGCAGGCGGACAGCGACGAGAGCGGCGGCAGTGTGGGCAGCGACAGCGAGGGTCACCCGAGTCCCAGCCAGCGACGCAAGCGCCTGGTGCGGGCCAGGGGCACGCCCCGCAGCCACAACTCCTCGCTGGACAATCTCCTCCTGCCCGAGGCGGATCCCATGGATGCCACGGTGACACCCGCTGCTACTTCCGCTGCGGTGGAGGACACCTCGGAGTCGGAGGCTGGCTGTGACGACACTGTGATCCATCTGGCCAACGCCGGAGCCTCCGATGGCTCTTCCTCGGACACCATCAAGCGGAAGAAGCAGCTGCGCAAGCGCCACGACTCGCTGGATGAGAAGAAGCTGCACGACCTGGAGCCCTCCGAATGCCGGACGCCCACACCCGGCAGCAGTGGCCAGGTGCAGATGCAGTCGCAGGCTAAGAAGCAGCAGCAGCAGCACCACCACAGCCGGGACAGTGGCTTTGTGGGCAGCAACGATGACTTGTTGAAGGCGGCACCGGACTGCGAGCCGCCCAAGAGTCCCACTTCGGCCTTGGAACAGATTAGCGAGGATCGAGAGCCGGCTGCGTCCCAGATAAGTCTGGCCAAGATGGATCTGCCCAGCACTTCGGCTGCGGCAGCTGCATCAGCGGCGGCTTCGGCAGCTGCCTCGCTGGTGCCCAACCAGAGGAGAAACCTCACCCTGCCCAATCTGGTGCGCAAGGATAGCTTCAACAACTGGAGCTCCGACGAGGAGACCAACCTGATGATGAGCAAGATGCGGCAGTTCTTCAAGACCCTAATTGTGGCCACCGCCAATGCGCAGCAGAGCAAGCCCACCACGCCCAACCAGGGCCAGGGTCAGAGCCAGAGCAGCAGCACCACGCCCAGCTCCCAACGAAGGCTGGCCAAGTCCCGGCCAGCTCAGTTGGCCTACTTCGAAAACGAGCTGACGCGCCTGATGAAAACCGTTCCGGGCATCAACGACGACCAGGTGCGCGAGATTGTCGAGTACCTGAGCAGCGAGGACACTTGGTCGGACTCCTACGACTCCTCGGACTATACCAGCTCCGACTTGGAAGGCGGCGAGCGGAAGGGCCAGCTGAAGGCCCAGATCTCGGCCAGCTGCCAGCAGATCATCAACAAGTTCGAGGTGGACGAGGAGGGCGATCGCGGCGACGGCGGGCTGCTGGACGAGAGCCAGGCAGTGCCCATGGAGGCGCTGGTCTACCAGAAGCTGGTGGCCTCCTTCAGTAAGGTGGCTGCAGGCGGCGAACGCGAACCCGAAACGGAAGCAGCCAAGGATAAAAACGATGATAAGGACCAGGCCACCACGGAGAGGTCGCCGCAGTTGTTCGCCAAGGTGATGCAGCATATCGGCACCCGGCTGGTGGCCCTGATGCACGAAGTGAGCAGTGGCAATGAGACGCCGACGCCCTCGCCGCAAGGCCAGCGCCATCACCGGCGGCTGCAGGCCAAGATCTCGGCCACTACGACGGAGGACGAGGAAGATGAGGTGGAGGAACAGCTGCGGGCCATGCCCCTGAAGCAGCTGAAGCTGCGCAGCAGATCCCACGATCTGTTGCTGGACGGGATCACGCCGCATGTCCATCATTTGCATCACCAGGCCACCGTGCACCATCCAGGAGCAGCAGGAACCGGCGCCGGAGGAGCAGGAACAGGAGGATCCTCATCGGGACCCGGACACTCGGACAACGTCGGAGAAGAGTGCGGCATGGCCAGCGACTACGAGCGGTTCTCGTGGCGCGGCAGTTTTGAGTCGGCATTACTGGCTAATGGCGACAGCAGAACGAGGCTCAGCCAGCTGAGCCAACTGGACAGGGATAACTCGTCGTCTGCGTCCGCTTTGGCTGTGGCAAAGCGCCGATCGGCAGGCGACCTTCTCTTCAGCCAGCACCAGCAGAGCCTGAGCCGCGAGCAGCTCGACCGCGTCCGCTCCTGCGGCAGCATCGGCGGTGGCGATGCCCATCACCATCAGCTGGAGTCGTCTCCGGCCAAGCCCTGGCTCTCATCGGCGGGCTCCTCGCTCGGTGGCGACTCTACCAAGGATGTGCGCCGTTCCAGTGTGCCGGATGCCATCTACGAGACGGACTCTAGCGATGAGTCGCCATCGAATCAGTTTGGCGGAGCTCGCTCCACGCTGCCGCGCAGCCTGAACTCTGGCCAGGTGGTGGCCAGCACCAACTCCCTGCCACGGCTGCCCACCACCGGAGCGCCCATCACCAGCACGCCCAAGACCAAGTCGCAGAGCGCCCTCAACTACACCCCCTCCAACTCGTCCACCGTCTCGGCCACGGGCAGTGCCAAGAGTGCACGCTACCGCTCGCCAGGACTGGCCGCTCGAGCAGCGGCTGTCACTGGTGGTGGCGGTGTCAGTGGCGGTGGAGTGGGCAGTGCTGGTGGTGGCAGTGGCTCCACGGGCAAGAAACTAGGCGCGGGCTTCCAGTTCCTCTACTCCAAACGCGATGCGCGCAAACGTCTCAACATGTCGGCGGGTGAGTTGCTTGCTCTTTTACTTCCTTTCTTCCTTCCCTTGCCGTGTTTACCTTTAGCATACTCCGGGGGTAGGCCACACCTTGGCCAAAGGGGGCGGGGATAGTGCGTTCCAAGCGGGACACGCACACCGGGCAGGCGTTAAAGCTCGGATAACCGGCCATGAAATTGCTTCCTTCCTAATGAAAAATTCCTCACACCAAGTGGCAGTGGGAGGAGGAGAGGGCGAAGTCAACATATTTCCTCGTGCCAGTCCCAGGAATCTGATCCTTAGACGAGTGGGAGACAGATGACCATAAGGCGAGGCTATGCACTGTTCAAAAAAAAAATATATTTTGTATAAACCTACATTTTATATATACATGTTTATTCAGAGACTAAATAACAATCTCTTTAACTTGGAAGATAGCTTAGGGCTTGGGAACTTTTAAGAGTCACTTATAAATAACTATTTAATTCCTTTCTAAAGTCTCAAATGTTCGTGTTAAATTTGTATGTAAAACAATATGAAAACATTATAATTATTTCTGTGTAAACAGCCCCGAAAACCTGTCACCAAAGGGGGATAATCGCAGTCTACTTTATGCTGATTAGGCTGGGTCCGGGAATCCCAGGAATCCCAGCCGCCTCAGCCTCCTCCTCCTTCCGGATTCCTGCCTCCCGATAATAATGTTGTTGTGATGCCAACTCATAGATACTCCATGCTCTGGAGACTGAGACATTTGCTTTGCCCGAAATAAACCCAATCAAGGTCAATTAACTGTATCCATATTAAGAGCTCCGCTCGAAGCCAACTGCGGCTCCGTTTGCCAGTTGTGGCGTTCAAAGCGATTTTCGCACAGTTGCGCAGTCAGCGATGATGATGATGATGGTGTATGTAGAAGTAGTTTTGGATATATACTAGAGGGGCTCTATGGCTCTGTTCCGCTTGGCGTAGGCGTTCTCTATTTATTATTTGGCCAAAAAGCTGTTTTCGCTTTTGCGGCCAGCAATTATATTCGGTTTGGCTTGGTCAATGGAACTCGAACTCGACTCTCATAAAGCCGCACTGGGTGCAGGCGGGCTTTGAACTTAGCTGTGTCACCTAGAGATACAGGGAGTGGGGAGACTCTGGGGGATGAGGGATGGTTCCCATGAGCTGTGGCTGATGAGGAAGTTCGATGCGGAGGGCACACCTCTTTGAGTAACGAAAAAACGTGCGGTAAAGTTTTGAAAGATACAATGGAAATGTAAAAAATTTAGATAAAACCTTCTTAAATATTTTAAACAAATAACTACGGAATGATAAACTAGAAAAATGTGTCAGATAATAACGAATTTTGTTGTTCTTGGGTGGGTACTGAGCACACACAGAGAGAAATTAATAATAAAACGATACACAAATATAGATAAAAGATAGTTTTGTTCAAAAAATTCCACATTTGTGATAAAAAGTTTAAATTGAGTTTAAATATTGAAGATAATACAATATAGAAATGTTTACAAATTATAGAATAAATAGGAATACTTAATCTTGAATTAAAAATATTTTCTAAAGAATTAAAAATAGGTAAATACCCAAGAGTTTTTATAAAATGTATTAGAAAAATCTACTAACACTGACTGAATTTTAAAATAGATTTGTGTTCACACCTTTATAGTTTCATAGAATTAAATTTAATGTAATTATTAAACTCATTATAAAAGAAAAATAATTAATCATTGAAAGAGAAATCGTATGGAAACTCAATTCGGTGAAATGCCTTTCATGTTTTCCTTTTGATAATTTAGACTTGGCCGTTACGGCAAATTAAACCACAGAAAAAGCATTAAAATAATTTATTAAACTTTCATAAGGCCCGGATAAATCATTTAAAATATATATTAAATTTCCAAGAAACGAAGAGATCTTAGAATTTCCGGTAATTTATCATTATAAGGAGGAAATTTTTGGTTAATGGAAAAACAATGTTTCTGTAGCCTTTCGGCCATTTCACGTTGCCATCACTAAATGCCATGTGTTTGTCTCTCGGCAGCAGGTTGTGTTTGCACAGTTTCAGTATTCAGTTTTCAGCTCTCAGCTCAGTTCAACCAACTCGCTTGTCTTGTGGCCAAAAAACACAATTAAAATGGTGTCCCCCCCTTTAACCCGGGGAACTCGGCACCGCTATTGAACTTCTGTACCCCTATTCGTACTCAAGAGCTCTTTCAGGTTACTTCCTATATTTATTTTATTCATTCATTTTGCGGCATTTAAAATAAAAATATATTTGCGCGAGAGGTGACATCGCCACCAGAGGTGGTTCGTTTCCCAATTACCCATTTTCCACATCTATTTTCGTGCATCGCTGCACCGCCGGAGTGCGGAAGTGGTCCGTGCTCCGTGTCCACGTCCATTTTCCAGTCCACCACCAGGTCCGTGCCCATCCGGCAGCCGTTTAAGTGTTTTGCAGCCAAAACAAAACAAAGGCAGCGGGGGTCCACGGTGCATGCAATACTCGTAATATTGCAGTGAAAAACGATTTCCACAATTATGCAAATCAAATCGAGTTACAATTATCGCTGCCCCAAAGGCGGAAGCTCCCGGAGGAGGATGGGGGCTGGGGCAGATCACCCTGAAAGCGACACTTAGTTGCCGCCGATCGGAGGGGAGCCAAGATCTTGTGGGGGACTCCTAATTAAATTAACCTTTCTGCCCGAGACGTCCGAGATGGAATACCCAGAAATGCGAAATGAAATATGTATCTCTACATACAGTACATTCCCTGCAAATCTCTGATGGTCTGGCGAGGAGAGATCTAGTAATTTTGGGTTTGTATTCTGATTTAAAAAGAGATAGATAAACATATATTTTGATCTGGGAAATGCATCAATTTATTGTCATTGAAAATAATAAGAAACTTTCTAAAAAGAATGGAAAATAATAGTATAACTTTAAACACTTAAAGCCAAGCTTTCATACGAAGAACCTTTAATTAATTAATAATAGTTAATGTAGATTTAATATTCCAAAGTTTTTATACATAGCTTTGAATATTGTTTATTAAATTGGAGAACTGAAAATAGTATGAAAATGCTCTTTATATGGATTAAAGACTTCTTAAAATGATGTTGTCCATTTCTTCCATTTGAAGATTTTCCATTGGCAAAATAAATAAATAAATATTAATTTAATATGAACAATGAAATGAATTAAATTAGTACATTTTATTTAAATTTAATAGTTTATTAATTAACCTCTGAAAATTGATTAATTTATCATATACTTCCCTTTGCATTTCTCTAAGAACAACCCTCTTTCGGCGAGTACTTTTCGTGACTTTGTTAATTGCATTTTCATTGGCTAGGCGCCCCTCGTGACCCCAGAGTTCAATATTTAAATAATTGAATAAAACTTAGATTTGGTCGGTCGCCCTGACCATGTTCGCTTGTGGAATTCTGGAATTCTTGGGGTTCTGGCTGCGACACCCATCTGCGGATCAGTTGCCCGGCCTCGCGGAACGGGACTGGATGGGCTCCACACCGCGAAATTCCGACTCCGAAACCGATTCCGATCTTGACTCGTTGCTAGTATAGTGAAAGTGAATAGAGGTTTTTGCTCGCTCTGACTTTTATTTTGTTTGGGGCTTTGGTATTGGCTTGTTATTTTCTCTCTTTATTATATATTTTTGTTGGTTTTTAGGGCCTGAGTTTGTTGCCTTCCCGCTCACGTTTACCGGGCGGAAATTATAGAAGTGCCATTAAAGAAGCGAAAATGAAGTGAGATATTTGTCAACAAATCGTGACTGCATAAAAGAAATTCAAATATAAATTCAAATGCAAACACATTTAAGAGCCACTGAAGTGCCCGTTTTAATGGGATATTCCTCCGTTTAATTGCACATTCGGATCGCTGGGCAATTCTCAACGCTCTGGGTGTAATCTGACCCAGTTTTATCTGTTGGTTGGCTGGCTGCCTCGATTGTTTGCCGTTCCCTTCGATTTCACACCTTTATTTCGGTCGCTTTGGCCCAAGGCTGTGGCAAGTTCAGGGGCGCTTTGCATTTCGACTTAATTAAATTGGCTGTTTTTATGGGCCAGGTGCCAGCTATCTAAGATAAGCGCCCCTTAAGCGGCGATCAAGTGCCTCAATTACGTGTCCAAACAGCCAAAAAGATTGCTTGTCGCCGGGCCTCTTATCGAAAGGGCCACTTCCACAGCGAAATTTCAACAATCATTAGTTATCAGTGAATTCTGCACTGATATATTCAATATATCTGAGAGATAATAATTACAAAAGCGTGCAAAAATTTCAAAAATAATTCATTATCAAAGTTGAAACTATTTTATCAGCTTGTGCGCTGAACCTGTTTATAACAAATAACGAAAACCAATAAAGCAAACACACAACTTTGTATCTGTCGTGATCGAGTTGTCAGGTTTTATTTTCCTAGAATTCTATTTCACATTTATTCTTTGGATGATTTGATAAGTTTTTAAAAAAATGATCGCAAATTCTAGCAAAAAATATAACTAGCTTTCCCTCAAAGCAGAATAATATATAATTAAGTAGGCAGAACTCAGAGATATTTTAAGAAATTACAGGAAATAAAACCCCTCATGTAGTAAATTAATAATATAAATATTAGAGACCCCTTCTTTATTTTACCACCAAACTTTAGTCTCTTCTAAAAATATCTCCAACTCAAAACTCCAAATTAAAACCAGATTTCAAGTCAAAGAATTCCCTTAAATGACTCATCTTTGCCAAAAACCAAAAGCCCCTCGCATTTATCTTACAAATTCAAACCTCTCTAATTGACTCAAAGTGTTGCGGGGGAAATTGGGAAATCCATTGGATGACAACTGTCAGCTGGTTGGCGAAATCAACTGAGCCAAAAGTGAAACACGACTGCAGATGGCACAAAAAAAAATAACAAAAAGCGGTCACCAATTAATCTCGCCACCAAAACGCGCAATTGTGAAATGAAAAGTCAAGAAAATGAAGCGAGTGACTCGTTTAATTGGACCGCAACGCGCCGCCAAGTCGAGTTCCAAGTCAAAAGAAGCCGTCGGCGGCAGCTATAATGTGTTTGCCTCTGGCTCCGCCAAGAGATCCCCTTCAGCCCAGGCCCAGACTGCTCCGGCTCCGCTGGCTCGGGTGCACAACTATGGCAGAGCCAACTCCTCCAGCCAACTGCCCTCCAGTTCGGCTGGCAAAATCCAGTATGCCGCCTTGAATCGCATGCGGAAAAAGCGATCCGAAGATGGAGGCCAGAAGCTTCGTAGGAAGTCCAAGTGGCGTCGCCTTTTGGGCAAATGTTGGGGAAAGAAGCGGCGTGGTCAGCGGAACTACCAGGATTACTGGAGCAGTCCGGTGGCCAAGTCCAGGGGTAGTCTCTTCTCCTGCTGCGGCTGCTGCTGCAGCAGAAAGCCATCCCAGCGATATGAATACGATTCCGAGGAGGAGGATGATGACATTGACGCCAAGGTGGCCGCCTACATGCTGGAGCTGAAGCAACGCGAGGCGGTGACCAGCAGCAAGCAAAGTGAGAACCAGGTTGAGGAGGCACCGAATCCAGTGCCCCCGGAGCAGCCAAATCTGCAGCAGCAGCAGGCAGCCCTCGTTAAGCGACGAGCCTGGACCTGGGACGACAGTCTGAGGTCCAACTCAGATAGGTTCCTGGAGACTCTCGAGGAGGATCTGTCAGAAACTGCCGAGGTGGTGGCTGCCATTGCTAATGGGGCTGCTCCTGGGGCCAGGATGTCGCTGATCCTGCACCGTCGCACCCCATTGCATGTGACCTTTGTGGAAAGCGATGAGCAGGAGGACCAAGAGGAGTCTCGGCAGCAGGAGCAGGCAGCGGTGCAAGGTAGGCGGTTACGGCTTTGTTTGCCTGCCACCAACTGCATGCTCCTTGCACCGATGCCCCCAGGCTTCTGTCTTCTCCACCGATCTTCCTTAAATAAAACCAACATAATGATCTTGTGAATCTCATTCTCGTTAGTTTAAGAGTCGGAAAAATAAATTATATTTAATAGAAAAAGACAGGGAAGAGTAACGAGCTTGAACCATTGATCGTTAGCTAAATATAACCACCAGCATTTGCCAACGATTGGCCGCGATGATCATTCATCATCAGCAGCAGAGTACATGGGTCATTAGCCTTAATTGTGGAAAACTCCAGTGCTAATTGATGGATTTTCTTTTCTCTCTTTGCAGAGGAAGCCAAAGCCGCCGCCGAGGAGCTGACACGATCGCCGGTGATTGGAAGCCGTCAGGCCGATGCCAGCTCCAGTCCCATCCAGTCGCGTGCCTCCAGCGAAACGTGGCCCCAGCAGTCGGATGAGGACATCGATCGACTGGTGGCCATGCACCAGAACCGCAGCAGTCTCAGCTCGCTGGGGGTGAGTAAAAAACACTGATAACACTGATAGCAGTGACTTTATGTCTCAACTTTTATTACACAGGTTCGCTCGGAGTCCATGGCCAGCGTTTACTCGGGCGCCGGCGAGGGTCGCTATGGCACCGTAGTGGTCAAAGGCCAGGTGGAGTTCGGCATGCAGTACAACTACAAGCTGGGCGCCCTGGAAATCCATGTGGTGCGCTGCAAGGATCTAGCCGCCGTTGATGCCAAGCGTAACCGCAGCGATCCCTACGTGAAGGTGGGTGTTACTTTCCTCTAAATACTCTTGGATCTTTCCTAACTTTTGGATGTACTTTTCAGGTCTACCTGCTGCCCGACAAGTCAAAGGCCGGCAAGCGCAAAACCAAAGTCAAGAAGCACACTCTGAATCCCATCTTCGATGAGACAATGCGCTTCCACACGCCCATCTCCAGCCTGGAGTCGCGTACGCTCTGGCTGACCGTGTGGCACTCGGATATGTTTGGGCGTAACGACTTCCTCGGCGAGGTCAGTGTCAATTTGCAGGGACGCGTCTTTGACAATCCCCAGTCGCAGTGGTACCTGCTCCAAGAGCGAGTAAGTAACAAACTATTTTAGATATTGTAAAAGAAATCTCTAATTAATTTGTAATTTTCCAGAGCGAACCCTTTGACGAGGTGGCCACCTACAGGGGCGACATTGTGGTGGGCCTGAAATACATTCCTCCGGAGAGTTTGAAGTCGTCGTTCTTCTCACGCGGCTCCTCGCTCACGGGCAGCTCCTCGAACCTGCGCAAGTTTGGCGGCAGCATCAAGTCGGTGGCCTCCAAGTCGGACCGCAGCACCAAGGGTGGCCAGCTGCATGTGCTGGTCAAGGAGGCCAAGCACCTGAGTCCCATCAAGGCCAATGGCACCTGCGATGCCTTCTGCAAGAGGTGGGTTCTAAACACTCCTTGAGTTCCTCGAATAAATCGAACTAAAATTTCTTAATCCCTTAGCTATTTGCTGCCGGATCGCACAAGGAGCTCCAAGCAGAAGACGCCTGTGGTAAAGCGCACCCTGCATCCCAGCTGGAACTATACTTTTGTGTACGAAGATGTCTCCCTGGAGGATTTATCAGAGCGCGCCTTGGAGCTCACAGTCTGGGATCATGATAGGCTGGCCAGCAATGAGTTTGTTGGCGGCATTCGCTTCTCTCTGGGCACAGGTGAGTTGGGAGAAGGAACACCCTTAAGAAAATTATATTTATTAACTTGTGATTCCCCTTCCAAACAGGTCGCAGCTATGGCCGTCAGGTGGAGTGGATGGATGCCACCGGCAAGGAGCTCTCCCTGTGGCAAAACATGCTGGATCGTCCCAACTTTTGGGTGGAGGGCAGCTTGGTGCTACGCTCCAGCTTGGATGGCATTCGAGCCACGTTGCCATAGGCAGTTTGGAGGAGCAAAGAAGGGCCACTGACTCGCAGTTAGGATGGCACAGCAACACTGCATTGTATTGTATTGTATTGTATTTGTATTAATTATGCGATAATTATCAATTAGCGAACACAAGAACTCTGAGAAGCATTACTAGCGCCGTAAGGATAATGGCTGGAAAGACCAGCACTTACACAAGTTAGAGTTAAGTGAATCAGAATGATGATGATGAAGATGATACTCGAATACGACGGAATGCGGCTATGACGCTGCGAAAAGTAGACAAAACAAAGGCAGAAAAAAAAAACTATAAAAAACAAAACGATATCAAGTTTATGGCACTAATTGTAAGCGCTATTCTCAGCTACTCGATGCAGATAAAAACCATGAAAAACTGTAAAAACCACGATGAGACCCAAGGTTGGTCCGCCTAGATTTTAAGCGAGTTTGTATGTGTGTTTTTCCCCCACCTCTCCCCCCCTGAGAGAGGCAATCGCAATTCGCATACTGTATGCACTAAACTACGATTAAAAATACCCCTAAACGTATATATATATACTAAATACCTAGTTAAATCGAGGCATAAGCTTACCGTGTACAACTCTATCCGTAATATTTCGAATACGAGAAATACAAATGACACTTTTGTAAATGCTGCAATTTTTGGTTTATTTTCCACTCTTTGGTTTCCTAGATCCTAAGGTGAACTACATGCATATACATATACCTATTCCGACGTCATACATATCGCAAACATTGTGCAAATCCAGCAAAGCTTCAGCTAAACTTAACTAAACTAAACTAAACTGACTAAGCAATCAATGATCAATCAATTCCCACAGCAGCCAATGATATCACACCTCTCCCTCCAATATCTGAGTATTTTGGAATTTACGAATAGTGTGTACTGAAGATGCATTGTTTCAGAGAAATCACTTTTAAGAATACAACAAACGAGTCTTATGAATGCTTTTGGTGTAAGTGGATATATATTTACCCTGAACGTGAATATAATGCGCATATAATATTTAACGTTGAAGGAATACATACTTGTCAACAATTTATAGAAGATGTTTTTTATAAAAGAAAATTGCTGAATCACTCGTTGCCTAAATACCGCTTGTCTTTTATACTCGATGTTTTCGAAACACACACCACACCACACCACACACAAGTAATACACACACTCGATGATGATCTACTCCGCACGGCACTTGATCAAAGGAGTGATGTGAGCATAGAATACTTTCTCTAAATCAGCATATGATAAATGTCAAACAATAAGCAGCAAATATTGCAAAAGTAAATGGTATTTAGTAGCATAGAACGCCCAGAATAAACATATATACACGATACTAACATAGCTCTACCCGCGAATAGTTCATAATCTAAGGTTGAAGCGTTTGCTGTTCGGTTCGGCTCTCTAATCTAGCCATAAATTCGTTGAGAGCCCAATCGCACCCACACACACCCCTAATATACAGTGTACAAGCAACATGCATATATAGTCATAATTTATACCCCCCTCTAAAGTCTTCAGAATGTTTCAATGTTTACTACATGTATATTTTTCTACTACTTACTATGTACTACTTACCACCTAAAAACCAAGTATATCACTTACCTTAGGGACTCGCAGGGACGACAAGGCGCTGTGTTTTAACAGCAGCCACCCCTTGGGTTCCACTAACTCACTTACTCACTCACTGAGACGATGGTGCTATACTCGAATATATAGGATACTCGCGCCCAGTCTCAGGCAGCGAGGTCTACGAGGACTGGGGGAGATCGATCTTTTTACCTTTTTACTGTGTGTAAATGCATTTCGGATTCAACTATTGTGAACTAGTGTTGATTAGAGACCTAGAGAGGACGATGCAGACTCCACACCTACCTACTTTATACATATACATCTACTGAGATACATACTTGTAAACCTACTATAGCCCCTTTACAAGCGACGAAGCGATCGCATTCCCTAGTCTTAAGCCATTCGAAAGGGAATATATTTGTTACTTGAAGACCTTAGCGATAGGTTATTTCTATAGAGCGTTTTTCGAGGCTGCGAGGTCAGTCGGACGGAATAAGGTTACCCAGATATATCGGAGGATATCGGAAGAGAGAATATTTATGTACCCATTGTATTTGTTAGCATTCGCCAGAATTGCTCATAGAAAAACCCCCCAAGCTAGATTATTATCAATGTAAGATCCCAAGGAAAATATGTTAGGCCAGAGAGCCACGCCCCCAAAAAGGAAAATTACACTGTTGCGTTAATGTAGAGAACTTTTTTAGCGAATACACACTCACACAAAAAATATACATAGTAATGGACGAGAGACGCTGCGGTTGCCTTCCTGTATAATCATAAATCTATGTTGTTTCATTGATAGTATCTATCCTGCATCCCAGTACTGCCCTAGGAACAATCTCTGACTCCCTTTTATATCATGTTAAACTGAGTAATTAAGTTGATCCTTCCGCTAAACTAAAAAGCAATCGGCGAATCGTTGTCTAGTTTCCAGTTTTATAATCTTGCGGCAACCGGCGACATTGGCCCTAAATCACTTCGTCTGCGCTAGACTTTACACTTAGATTTAAGATTAAAGAGAACGGAGCTGCTTGATATTGAGTTTGAAAATACAAAGATTAGAAATTGCATGCCAGAGTTTGTAAGACTTTCTAAGGAGCAGAGCAGGAGGAGGCCGATCAATTTGTAAGCGTTATGTTTATGGCATTTAAGCGTTACATAATTACAAGAGTTTACATAACCATTTACAAGATACAAAATACAACATACAAGATACAAGATACAAGATACTTATGAACCTTTTACTTACAAGTAAGTACTTAATACAACAGCAACCATACCGATACCGATACCGATTGGCTCAATGCTAAGTTGCTAAGTTAAAATTGTGTTACAAAAATTGTGAACAGCAGCGAATCGATACAAAATAAAGCAAACTTCACATCTATTGACAAATTTCGCAACTATCTCGTGTCTGACTGCACTTTCTCATCCCCTGAGGCAATGGCTGGGTTCAATAGTCTTTTGGGGAAATACTTTGATTTTCTTTGGCTTTGTTTATCACTACACTTCCGCTTCCGGCTTGGCCTGTCCATTTAGCTGCTGCAGCCTCACCTCCTCCGTCGGCTCCTTGGGCACATCGTCATCATGCCGGCGCCAGCAGTCGAATGACAGCATGGACTCGTCCTTGCCAAAGGCCTCGCCATCGGCCAGGGTAATGGGCAGTTGCCTGAGAATACATTAAACTCTCTAAAAACCTTTCTCCGAATTTAGTTACACCTCTCACCTGTTATTCGTCTCCGGCAGCATCAGGGTGCAAATGGACGCCGACATGAGGAGCAGGGCCAGGATGAGGGATGGCGCTGCTGCCAGTTTGGTCCCCAGATGTATGAGATAGGGCGACACAAAGGAGGCTCCTGCCGCGGCCAAATGTACGGCAGCAATGCCGCGCGAGCGCACACAAGTGGGCAGCAGCTCCGAGGAGAACTGCGAGGTTACCGTGTAGCACATGGAGATGCCCAGGCGCATGGGCAGGGCGAAGGCCAGCAGCAAGGTCACGTTATGCTGGGCCCCCTCCGTGGATAGGGCTACCCCTAGGGCGCAGGACAGCAGCCCTGTGCAGAGCATGGCCAAAAAGGCGGTGGCCTTGCGTCCCACACGACTCTGCAGGAGTCCTTGGATAAATCCAGAGGGTGGCACCACCACGGCAAAAAGGGAGAAGACCACAAACGGCGACAGGCCCAGGCCCTCCACATTCCGGGAGATGGTATTAAAGCTCAGGGAGGTCAGCATGCTAAGGACATAAAAAGACAATAATAAAAATTGAAATTGGAAAACAACAATTGTAGTTTACTTACAAAGTAATCACCACCAGCAGCGATGTCTTTCGAAGATTAGGCGTCCGCAGAAGATCGATAATTCCTGCCGTCTGCTCTGGTTGATTTGAAAGCTTTCTCTTGACGATGCAGTGCCTCCTGAAGGCCTCAAAGTCGCTAGCCGGCACCTCCTGTCCATTGAAATGGGCAATATGCTTCAGCCTGGCTATAGCTCCCTCCACATTGGTCCTTGTAATCAGCCACTGGGCGCTCTCTTGCACCACAAAGTAGAACAAAGCCACCACCAGCTGGAGCAGGGCCGAGCAGGTGAGGTAGATGCGCCAGTTGCCGGCCAGCACAGACAGCCAGGGAGCCACCAAGGCTCCGAGGCAGAAGCAAATGCCCAGGGTTCCACTGATGGCCAAGTTGCGTAGTTTGGGGGCCAAGTATTCCAGCACTTGAAGAGGGAAATTAGAGAATATTTATATATTAACTTGGATGTTTTCTTAGGACATTTTTAGATTTAAAGAAGAATTGTTATAGATATTAGATATTAGAAATTGCCTGTCAGAGCTAACCATAATTTAATTTCTTATTAAAAATGTTATTTCCAAAAATTAAAAAAATATTTAATAATACAAAAAATATAAAGAAAATTGGAAATACACCGAAATTGCATATTTCAGGCTATAATTAACTTTTTCAGGGGGTATATTAACATTTTTAAAGACCTTTTCCTAGCTTAATAACCAAACAGATATGATATACTAATAAGAATGATTCATTTCTTGTTATTTAATAAGCAATTAAATAAATTTTTGTTTACTGACATGAAGTCATGGAAGATCAAAAAATACTTGATTATTTTACGTGATCCTAAAACCTTTAAAAATCGTCACGTTTGGAATTATATTTTCCCGATTTTAAACTCTAGTAAGATATGTAAGCACACGCTTCTGGGTAAATCCAAAACAAAGGATGACTAAATAAACCAAAGCGAAACTGAAACAAATCAGTTGTTGAACCTCAAGCTCAAAAATAAACAAAAATTAATGCCTTTATGCCACAGATAACTCTTAAACTCAGACAGCTATAAAGGTAGGTTTTCGAAATCAAAAATAACCCTCCAGATGGTCATACCATTAACCTTCCGTAAACCCAAAACTGATGCGTAACTTGGTAGGTCGTTATGGCAATCATTAGGAGTACAAACTGTTGTTGACTCCGAACTGTGTGTGTCAGTTGAGGTGTGTGTTTGTGTGTGTTTAAAAGCTTTCCCCAGATCTACACAAGACTTGAGATACCGCGTGCTTACCCAGAATAAACATGAGATAGTAGTTAGCCGTGGCAGCGAGACCAGAAATGCACCGAAAGATGGCAAACTGCACCAGGTTGGAGGCGTAGGTGGTGAGGAAGTCGCCTACAAAGCCACACTGGTTGGCTAATATCACAGCCCGCACCCGGCCGATCTTGTCTCCCAGCATCCCAAAGGTGAAAGTGCCCATCAGGGAGCCGAGGAAGAAGAGGGACTGTCCTATTCGCGCCTTGTACGCATCCTGGCAGACCCAGTTGAGCTGTTGGATGATATACTTTTTAGTCTTAAGAGATTCTTGCAAAGATTACAAGCTTCCAGCTCACCTCCGCATTCATGCTGCGAAACCCATAGTCATAGTTGTATATCCAACGCTGGCAGGCCTCCGTGCTCACCGTCACCCTGTCACCCTCTATGGTGTCCAGCCGGGTGCAGGAGGCCTCCTTCCCAAACGGAGCATAGATGGCCGCAATCTCCTCGAAGCTCCGATTCGCTAGCTTCTCATGGTAGCACCAGTGCTGCGGCACGAAGCCGATTATGTTCTGGGAATAGTAGTGCACGGTGGTGGTGAAGGCGATGTAGCCGAGCAGCAGAATCATCAGGTACTGATAGCGACCCGCATTGCCGCACTTCTCCAAGATCTTGTCAAAGTCCATGTCCCCCGATGTCGTGCTCTCGCTGAGATTCTATTAAGACTAAACGCTCGAGCAACCATTCCGTGCGATCCAATCCGATCCGCAGCGACCACGAAACGAGGCGAAAGAGTGCAAGGTGGCCGGATTCGCACGTTGGTCTCCGTCTCCGTCTCCGTCTGCCTCGATCCGCGATAAGATTGTTTTGGGGGCGGCTTATCGCCGCACAGCGGGTCTGCTCAAACGAGAACGCTTTATTATATTAAGTGAACTCACTCATTCACTCCAATCTAAACAAACGCCGGCGGCGTCTCGCGAGAAGGAAGGAAGGAAACCTTCTTCTCTCGGCTGGAATAGATAAACACTCGCGTGGTGACCTCTGAAATGTGAATCGAATACACAAGTGAATGGACTCTTAATAAACCCGAAAAGCGAAACACAAAGAGCCGCCCCTCTTCAAGTGCATAAAAGGTCAAGAGTGAGCTCGGATAAAAGCATGAATGACACGCCAGATTCGTCAGAATGAACACGAACATACCCTTGATTAAATGTAAGTATTATTTTAGACTAACTTGAATTGAATTTTTTAGGATTAGTAACTTTCTAACTGTTGAGCAGCACGTAAATATTCGAACGGAAAGGCAAACCATTGACTAAAAATAATGGAAGCGTTTCAATTTATAATTAATTACTTGTATTTTAATATATTTTGAGAAGGAAAGTTGGAATTTTTTTTATATAGGTATTTTCTGTATTCTTGTGAAAGGTATTAAATATATTCAGAAGTTTGCAGCTAAGAGAAGGCGATAGTGCGACCCTATAAAGTATTTTTATTCTTGGTATCGGTTGATCTTAGGAAAAGTCTACATATTAGAATACAAACATATATAAAACAAAATATCGCACTTAATTTAATATTGAAATTTTACAAATCGAAAGATATCTTCTATATTATCCATATTATAGAAAAACAAGAAAGGAAGCTAACTTCGGCACACCGAAGTTTGTATACCCTTGCAGATTAAT
>JAEIIJ010002371.1:0-26857 GCA_018904815.1 Drosophila ogumai
TAATTTTGTATACAATAAATAAAGATAGATGGATTATAGATTTTTAAAAATATTAAAATTAAAAACGCATTAAAACTATCTTATCAAAGCGTTACAAAATAACAATGTAATGGAAAAAATAAAGAAATCTTTTATTATAGTGATTGATTATTGATTATTCTTATATTAAAAAATCAGTAAAAGTATGTTTTTTATTAATAACTGAAGTCAAAAGATTATTATAATTATGAATTATTACTATTTGAATTTTATTTTATTGAGCTCATATATTGTGCCTTAGTATTATTCCATTTATTATTAATGTTGCAGATTAATTGACTTCTTTAAAAAATAATAAATAATTATTTCAAATTAGGTGCACTTATATTTCACTGTTTAACAACAAACCACTCAGAAATCATTTACGTAGCTTTACCTAATCCCCATTTTGATTTAAAGCCCCGCCGATAACTCTTTAAAATTCGCCAAAGCAAGGGCTATACTCGTAGGAATGCCAATTACCCATCGATTTGCTTGGTTCGAAGGTGCTCAAGTGCTTAAGCGTCCTTTCACCTTTCCTGGGGCACACAGGCATCCTTTGGCGACTTTGGTCCGTGGATAAACAGCGTTTTTGTTTGCATTTGCGTGGAGTGGCGTTTATTTGTTTGCCCCTCGCTGTTGATGTCTACGGATTCCTTTTTTTTTTGAGTACAGGGTGAGGAATAAGAGGGGTCAGGACATCCTGCAGACGACGTGGTGGGTCAAAAACTCGTGCTGGTTATTCCACCGGCTTTGCCGGTCACTGTTCCCAGGTGCGCCAAATAAATAAAGGGCTTACTTAAATTACGCAGCTAAGAGAGAAATGAAAATTCGCATAAAATTTTTATGCATTGTCGAATTTAACGAGTGCCAAAACCATCGATTCGGATCCTTGGCCAGCGAAATAAAATGCTCCACCTTGCGCCATGCCTCAAATTAAGTAAAGTGGCGGGGACTCCCCCTTTCCTTTTAAATTTCCATAAGAGGCATCGTCGTCGTCGGATGCCAATGCTGATGCGGATGCGAATGTAAATGTAACTGCGGATGGGGTTGCAGTGTAATTGGGCGAAGTGAAATTGCGTTAATATTTAACAAGCCGGCGAAAGTGCAAAAGCGAAGCGCATTAAAAACGGGCCAAGGGATACGGATCCCTGAGTCCTTGTGGGAGAAGTGCGAAATTATGCGGAATTCATGGTGGGTTCCGGTGAACCCTTTTCCCTTCCCTTGAGCTATGTGCCCCGAGAATGCTAAATGCTAACCAAAAGGTCATCCATCCATCGTCCCGCGAGTAAGTTTATGTGAAAGAGGCCACAGAAGGCCACCGATTTCCGTGGAAATTCAATTTCCCATTAACGCCAAAGGGCTCTGTGGCAGCAGCATTAAATTGATTATGTTAATGCCATCAAATAATGTTAATTCGAAATTTCATTTCCGTCAAGTGATTGCAAAAGTGATTATTAAAAATGTAATTTCAACAATTAATCATTTAAATAAATGAGACATGTGTGATGACATATGAAAATCATTAAGCTCAAATGGAATTTAGTTGAATTAAACAGTTGAATAAATATAAAATATGGACAATTGTTGCTACACTTTTTATTAGAAACTAATCCACTGAATAAACATATAATAATAATTTACTAAAGGTGCAATAAATAAATCGGGATAAATAAACTTCCACGATTTTTGCCTGAAACAAATGAAGTGTTATTTTCGAGTCCTCTTTAGTTACATTTTTTTTCTGCCATTTTTTTACGTTATAAATAATAAATTCAATTCGAGGGTCCTTGAACAATCTCCACACTCATTAACAAAGAACCGTGGCATTAACTTTCAACTGCCAACGCCAGATGCGTAATGCCCGTAAAAAACCCCTCTAAAAATCCTTCCTTTTTTTGCGTTTTTCCTGTTTTTTTTTTTAACCTTAAAAATCAACATTTGTTTCAAGAGTCTACTGGCTGGACAATATAAAACTTTTGACCATTCCAGCACGCACAGCAGGGAGTCCGAATTGGTATCCTTTTATCTTGATTTTTCGCACCTGAAAAAGCTGGCCGGAAAGGTGTCGCATTCGGTGGGTTGACAACTGCGTAAAAATCGTAAAATAAAAAAAAGAAAACAACAAAGGTTGGCCAGACGGAAGAGTTAACAGGCAAATTCCATTTGCCATCCGCCATGATGACAATGGCAAATGGCAAATGGGATTCGTGTCCTTCCACTGCCACGCCGCAGACGGAGATTTGCATAGATGGCTCAGCATAAATGTCGGATTTCAGTCGAGCAAATCATTGACATGGCCTCCCCTTACCATATCGGAGATGGCTACCAAATGGGCCAAGAAATGGGGGCCATAAGTCAGGCTGAACTGTGGCAAAAGTTGCTAAGAAATCGTTGGAATTTAATTATTTTTAAGGTAATAAAAATAATTTAAAATATACATTTTGTTGAGCAATTTTTAAACATTTTCCAAGAGACTTGTTGGCAAATGTTTTCCCACAGTGTTGGCAGATTAAAGGCTAAATCAAATGTAACCAAAACCATAGGGAACACAAAAAACAAAAGGCGAGAAGTCTGGGAAATTCCGGTTGGTTGCCTTGGATTTTCATGCTGTCATGTCGAGTTCTTGCCCCCTCAGGCAGTCGACGAAAATTCAAATTTAATTCACCAACCTGGACGTGCACGACAAATAAAGCAAATAAAGCCAAGCAGATTAAGTCAAGACCCACACAGGAACATGACTTCGCCCACTTTCTTGGGCCTGGAAGATTTTCAGGGTGATGAATATGTAAAGACTTTTATTTTTTCTTTTTGTGAGGGGGTGCCCGCAATTTGCGGCTCTTGTGTGCAATTATGCCCAAAACATGTTAATTTTCATAATTGCCAGCCGTTCCGTCTCCGTTCCGTCTGCCACTGTTTAAGCAAGTAAATAATGCAAATAATTGCAGCAATTTTCGGGGACACCGAACTCCTCGTGGGCCACAAATTTGTCATTAATTTATGGTCAGTCACGAGCGATGACCGGCAGCCAGAATAATTAATATACGCCAGGAACAGGCCAGGCATTCCCCGGGCACTGGAAGAGTCCTTCGATTGAAGTCAACAATGTCTAGGGTTCAATGTCACCCAGAGTTTTTTGATATCCTTTGAGTGTAAGGACTTGGTAGCTCAGCTTTAAGCCAAGTGTTATTACTTGTAAACAATTAAGAGACAATTTTAACATTACTTTCTTTATGTATAAAAAATTAATTAGTAAGTTGGCTGCAATTAAAAGTAACAATTAATAAAAAATGCTTTTTATTCTCTTGGATAACATTTATATCAATTCCAAATAAAATGAATTCTAAAATAAATAAGAAAGAAGCTAATCGAAGCTAAATCTCAGGGGATCGCATTCGGTATCTAGTATGAATTTTCAGCAGTATAATTTCATTTAAATTCCTTAGCCTTCATTATCTAGCTACCTTTATGCTTAACCTGTCTAATTATATATCCCTTTAAGCAACTCAAGACTTATATTTCCCATGGAACTGCTTAGAAGTAAAATAATGATTGCCCACATGTGGCGTAAAATTAAGGCCTACAAACCCATAGGAATTGTAGAAAACCTCTAATGGCCAGCCCAATTACCAGATCTACATATATAATCCAATGAATGTATGTAAATGAACGCGAATTTCCTGTGACTTGCGGAGGAGCTAAATCAAGGTTTCCGCCTACTACACCATTCTGAAGATGGTTTTCCTAGAAGCCCCGACAAATTGCTTGTTTCTTTATTTTCTTTTTTTGGGTTTTTTTATTGTTGTTTTTTCTGTATGATTTTCTTGGCTGCGGCTGAAATCATTTTTCACAGGAGCATGAAACAACAGTTAGCAGAACGAGACCGGCAGCACGAACACATTAAATTGCTATAAAGCCATCGCCAGGTCCCAGGACGCCCGCAAGGAAGTGGCGCCGACATGTGAACTCCAGTCTACACATTGAATACACTTGAAAAAATTCAAGAATTTTTTTATGAGTAAGAAATAATAAAATAATTCTTCCATTGAAACTCTTAAAACAAAATTGAAACAAGTAAAATATTCAATGATAAGTCAAAGATAATACTATGAATATTTTATTAAAATTTATTTATAAGATTTTAAGACTTTAAAAAACTAATTAAAATTTAAAAAAAAATTTAAAAAGCTTACAAATGCATAAAAAATAAACAAATTATAGCGACTATAGTCATGTTGATTTACTTATATATAATATTAAATTTTACTTAAATATAATATTTTGAGTAGTGTATTGCCGTGTCCTCTGCCACCAATATCATGACCCTCAAGCACCAGTCCCGCCGTGACGACATGTAACTGATGTTGTTTGTTGTAAATTTAATTTTCCCCGACCGAGTGAGCCGAAAACTGGGCAATGTGGGAAAAAGTACTTTGTGCTTTGCTCCTTCGCAGCTCGTTATTTTCTGGACTTTCATCCCGCCGAAGCAGATTGAATTGTTTGATTTTATTTCCGAGCGCACCGTTCGCGTGCCAGCGAGCGTTTTGGCCACATTTTATGGTCCGGCAATTAGCAGGTTTGAGTGCGCGGCGCTGCCAAGTAGGCAACACTTTTCACATGTCGTGCTGGCGGCCATTAATCAGGCTCAAGTCTAGGACATGGCGAGGGGGGAGGCCCGTTTTCCACGCCAATCGTAATGGAATCGAAACGAGCGGAAATGCCCGCAAATAAATCAAGTTCACATAAATTATGAAAACAGGCGCCGGACCGCTGCTTCTCTCTAAAAATAACAAAATGGCTGCCTATTTGCGTCAGTCGCAAAAAGAGGAAAACTGGAAAAATAGGCCAAAAATCACCATTCGCTGCGTCACTCGACCGTTTTATTTATTCTGGCTCTTTCGTTGATCACTCAAAATATTTGGAATGGCCGGCCGTATATATGTGTTATTTTAGCGAACAATACGAGTCCTTTTAATGGATATTTCCCCAGTGACGTCAGCAGTGTCCCTCTGCGTGGATTTTCTGATTTCAGCTGCGGAATCCGCAGCTAAATGAATTTCAATGGCCGCCATTCGCAATTGCAAAACGATTTTCGAAACGATTTTCATTTAGCCAAAGCCGAAAATGTTCAATTGAGTGGAAAAATCCCAAAGAGAGTCAAAGGGATGGGAAGGATTTACGGGGAAAGTTTTGTATTGTTTCTCTTTATTTTTGAAGGGTCATTTTCGAAATTGCTTAGCAGGTTTTTGAATGGGTTTCAATGGGAGTTGTAAGGGAACAACAAAAGCTATGGGGTGATCAGTCGAAGGATATAAATAATGATTCTAAATAGTGATTTATAGTTAGTTTATAAGTATATAAACCATTTCAGAAACTATGTTTAACTTTAAAGTAATTTCTGAATATTTATCTCCCCTTAAAGTCCCTTATTATATTTGAAAATATGCAAATACTTTTATTTCTCTATTATGGCTGTTACAATCGATTGCAGCTTAATTTCCGCAGGAGGAGCAAATCGAAAGGGAAGTCCCCGCAAATTGAAATGCAATCAAACAAATAAGAGAACACAACCAAGTGGTTTGCACTGAATTATGTATGCCAAGGATGCAGGATACAGTACGCAGGACACGGACGACACAGGAGGACACAGCTCTGTCGCATTTTTGTGAGGGCACGTGATTGCACTCGGCTGGATCCATGCATTTATTTGCATATTTACCGCCACGACGGAGAGGGTCCTGCATTTGCTGCACTTTACTTACTGCATTTGCATTGACTCCCGAGGCTGGCAGGACGCTCCAACCACTTACACACGTCATTCGGGGGCCAGAGTTCTTGGCCAGGACAGGAATGCAAATTGCTTTGCCCCGGACAGTTGTCAACTCAACTGGGCTGGGAAGTAAATATGTCTGTATACTTATTTAAAGAGGTACATAAATACCTGGAAGCAGCAATCAATCTGGTTAAATTGAAAGCTGTGCTGTTATTTTGGTCTATATTGGGGATCTTGGAAACTGTTTGGAGCTAGTGAAGCTGTCAGGATTTGTCTTACAAGATGTATTAATGGTACACATTTTCTGAAAAAGTTAATAAGTAAAAAAAATTTAACATAGAATCCCTCCTTTGTTATACTTTCTTTAATCTAAAAACTACCTAACTTTAAAACCATCTAAAATCTTTTCTTTAAATAATACAAAAATTCTAGGGAAATTCATTAAGCTGCTTTGACTTATTTGAACTATTTTTGAACATTTTTTTATACAGATTTCCTTTCAATAAAAAGAGTAGTAGAGCTCAAAATATCCACCCCTGCTTAAAATGTCATATTTTTGCCATTTAAGACTTGAATTTAGTGCAACATGAAAATGCTTTTTGTCACAAAAGTGTCGGAAACATAAAAAATTTTAGTAGCAGACAAAACTTGCTAAAATAATCAAAAAATCTAAACTCGTTCAGAAACTTTTATAAGCTCAAAAATTAGTTCTTTTCTTTTATTAAAACTGATATTGTTAATTAAATTTCCAAGTGCTTTGATAACTGAAACTTTTTCGGACGTATTATAAAATCTGTTTTAATGAGATTCAAATTTTTTAATCTACTATTTTCTATATAATTTAGTTTCCATTTGCTTTTTCCTCTTATATTCTCTGTTGCACAGCTGAAATTTGTATAATTTATACGACTATCCTCCACTTAAACATTAGTTGCCATAAAGTTTCAGTTGGGGGCGTGGCATATCGCATAAAGTGGCAAAAGTTTTTGTGTGTGTCTGCAATGGAGGATGGCAGCGAGCATTTGCATTACGTTCTTGTTGCCACCGAGTTTGAAATAACAATTGACTGTTGCTGCTTGGGAACAAGGACTCGCATTGTTGTTTCTGTTCTTTCGCGCTCTTTATTTGCACTGCAAATGTGCAAAGTATAAGGAAAAAGGAGCTGCTAAATATGGCGGTCGAAGACAAGATGGCGGCGGGCGGTGGCGGAAACGGATGCGCGGCTGCTACTGCAGCTTAGCGTTAATTCCCATGAAACTCGAAAGGATGTGCAGAGTGGCACGCACACGCAGAGCACACACACACACTCTGTCTTATAACCAAGGAGCATCAAGTGCCATTTCGCATGACTAAGTTGAGCGAAATTAAAAAAGAAATTGCAAGAAAACTCTTGCAGCGCAGAGCGAGCAACTGAATAAAATGAAGGCTGCCCCGCGGAGGAGTCAAAAAAGAAGGCAAAAAAATATGTACATATATGAAATATAAAGAAAAAAAGAACGACGGACCATAAGGGATAAGGGAGAAGGCGCCTGTAGCTTAAAGTGCAGCAAATTAAATTGCGGCCCGGAAAAGTTTAAGCCACACTTTCAACAGCCTTTCTTGGCCGCATTTACAAGGCAGGGCCGCAGTCCCAGAGCTGTGGTGTCAGAATTACAATCAGAGGTGTCTTTACACTAGGAAAAATACTTTGAAATGAAAAAAAAATTATTTAAAGAGAACAAGACTTTTAATAAATATTTTAGATATTTTTGGTAGATCTAATTTAATTGATTTATTCTTGTATTCAATTTTTCAATGTTTTATTCTTAAAATGTAAAAAAAAAAATCTGTGAAAGGCTACAAATATACCTAAAATCTATTTAGTTGATTTATTTCTTAAAGTTTTTTTTTCAACTGCATTGCATTTATACAAAAGCCGGCCACTTCAGCAGGGCCCTGTGATGGCAGGGGCCAACGAGAGGCCCAGGACATGCACATTGTTTCACGGCTCATGGGTACTTCCGGTTGTAGGCCTTGGCAAGTGGCCCTCCCCCCTACCCTTCAACACACCTCGAAGCAGAGGAAAAAAATGAAAATCCTAAGAGAAAGAGTCTCCTTGCAATTTACATGGAAATGCTGCCACGTCTCCGAACTGAAATCGGTGCAACAACTATCGTATCTGGCCTTTGTGTGTGCTCAGATCTTGAACGGTTTTGGCATTTCTTTTGTCTGTGCACCAAGGGCATTTCTCCATTTCATTTAGGCTAAAATGATTTTCCTGCGCTCAGGGAAATTCCAATATCCGTTTTTCTTTTTTAAAAGTTAACCCTTGTTGGTGTAATGATGGTGTAATTCTTTTTAAAATAAAGCTACATTATTATAGAAAATATGTAAATATGTTTCCTTGAATTTCAAGTAGAAAACTTACATAATATTCTATTTATTTTCCCCGTCTTTTCTTTGCCTTAAGATAAGCTCCAACTTAAAAGCCCAAAACCAATGACAGATTGTCTTTTAAATCGTCATTTAAATGCTTGTTTTCCCCCTCATGTTTTCTCTCAAAACTGCCAGAGTTTTTTGGGTTAGAATTCCGTTAACATTTATGGTATACTTTGGGCCCTCACACAATTGACTAATATTCTTGGCACTGCCGAATAAAGACCTAAAGTCGACGTAACGTCTATATATGTGTGTGGAGAGCATATACATTTCCCCAGCACGTGCACGCCCCCGTTGTAGTCGTCCTTTTTGCTGCCTTTTCGAGTGGTGGGATCAAAGACAGGTCCTGCATACATACATATTAACTCCATTATGGCCAAGACAATCCAGCTAATAGAGCCGAAACGAGGGTCCCTTTTCGCCTGGGTTGGCGTAGTCAGTACATGGGGACTCCTCTTCTATTCCCTTCATTCCTAATGCGACACCCAATCCGGATTTGTCAGCAATGTCCGGGCAGATGGTCCTAGATTCCTCGATGGATTCTGTTTGTCCCACTGATTACGCATCAAGTGCCATGGGAGTGGAGCGGAGGGAGTAGAGAACGTAAGCAAATTGTCGACAAATGCCAGAGTGCTGCGAGTGAAAAAGAAAAGCAGGCCACTTTCAATTCCGGTGGGACAAAACAGTAAACACGAATATTGTTTGCCATCCTGACTGTCAATATGTGTGTCTGTCCTGTGTGCAGAGGATACTCCGAGAAATACTATGTACGTGGCCAAACACAAAGAAACTTTGACCATATGCTGAATGTTTTTTGACCAGAAGTTTGGCGGAAGTAAATATAACTGATTTATTTTGGGACACTGGCTGCCTGTCTGCGAAATGGAAATGAAAATGGAAACCTTTGTATGTGGATTTTCGTCTTATTATTTCAGTTGACTAATGGCCTGGAAATAACAATAGTTTTTTTTAAGAACTAAGACTAATTTAAGGTCAATGAGTGAAACAAAGTAAAAGTGACTTAAATGGAGAGTAAATAAATTTACAATTCATTTAGTAATTGCCTTAAAATATGAATACCTTTAAATATGGCAACTTGCCATTATTTAATTTAATTAAATACTTTAGAGTTGCATTAAGCTTTTGAATAAATTTTGTAGCCATATAATTAAACTCCTACAAACAATTAATTCCCACATTGATAATCCTTTCCAATTGTTTTCCTTTACTTTCTCCCACTCAGCTTATTTCGCTTAATATTGTATATCTTTACACTTAATTTGCTTAACAAATAAAGCCACCAAAGTGTTAATGATAATATTTGGCTTTCATTTAACGAGAATCTCGTTTACAGCAATTTTCCCGCGACGAGTGCTTAATATACGCTGCATCACGCATACGCCCCGTGGCGCAACTCCATCGACTGACAAGTGGGCCACACACATTCGTACATACACTCGCAAATACACTCGTGCTAGACAAACAATTGAACGACTTTACAAAAAGGGCATTTAGAGGAAAGAAGGAAGGCAGGTGGTCCTGCAAGTCCTGGCTCTCCCACATGTGCATTCGAGTGCAGCTCATTTATCATGCCAACCTTTGACGCTAACTTTTTCCCCATTTCCCAGGCGAATGAATCCATTTTTCCAGAGGGAGCAAGCAGCAAACATTGAAGACAAAGATGCCCTTAATGAGCAGTGACCGGCGAGTCAACAACTTTTATTTTATTGTCCTTGTAATTGGACAATTAGCGGGGAGGAGTGGGAACTGGTTAGATAAAAAAAAAAAGAAAATAAATCGCCAAGGAAACTGTGCTGCAATTTAAGATTGCAAGAATCATATAAAAGAATTTAATACACAAGCAGAAATTTAAAGATGAATATAAGAATATGCGATGTATTAATAAGTTTTTAATAAACACAACAGAAATTTGTAATAAGCCAATTTAAAACTAAAATATTAATATAGAAATATTAAATATAATCATTGAAAACCTAAAATAAAACCTACACCCCATTAGCCCACTTTCCCAGTGTTCTTTACCAATATTTCACTCCTTAGTAATGTCTGTAAAAAAGAGAGAAAAGAAAACCAAACTGGATAAAAGCCATTCCACAATGCATAAAGTATTGTTGTCCTTGGACAAATATAAAACATAATGCGAAAAATAAATGCCCGAAAAAGCGTCTCCTTTTAGGAGATTCTCACACAGCAAGGGAGGAGATATAAGCAGCTAAAGAATATTCATGTGCCTCAATAAACCGAAAAGAAAAGATGTCCTTTTTGCCAGCGCCCAGTCTCGAGGCACTAAAGTGAGGCAAGAAGCATGATAAAAGTAGGAACCAAAGGAAAAAAAGAAAGAATAACGTTAAGAAAATAAAGAAAGGCAAACAAAGTCAGCGCAAACAGCGAACGTGCATTAAAAATATTGAGAGACCGAGTCCGTCCCCCGAGCAAGGAATAAAAGCGAAACTAACAATTAAAGACGCGATTTGGCGGCCAAGCAAAAAGGCATTTAAAGCGGCCAGTACATATAGATATAAATATATATACACAGTTACAGATATGAAGACAATCGCCGAAATTCTCTGTTTCGCTCCGCTGAATGCCCGGCCAAATAAATAAAATTGATTAGAAACGGGAATGGCAGCGGCATCGATGCTCCTTATCTGCTGGCAATTTCATTATTTTAATGCTCCGCATCACGACCATCAAAACTTATGGGCGGACGCACCAATCTGACTGACAGGACGCAGGACACAGGACACTGGGCACTGAACACTGGACTCTGTAGTATTGATTGACCGGACTCCGCATCCTGTCAACAATTTCAGATTGACAGTTTCAGTCCAGCCACGCAGAAGAATATTCAACCATATTGCCATTTTCCAAGCTAAATTATTATTTATTATTATTAAATGAAATGTAAGTAAATTACTGAATTAATATTTATGGCGAAATAGTAATCAAGTTTTGGTTGAGTAAATAAAAATTTAACCCAGATTTTATGGTATGGATTTTATGATATCTCAAAACTAGTTTAGTAATAAAAAAAAGTACATATAATAAAATTAAAGAACCAAAATTAGTTTTAAAATTACGTTTTTATGCAAAAACACATTTAAAATAAAATAAATAAGGTTATAATTAGGCTCATAAATAAGTGAACTTTCTTATATTTTAATTTAGAAATTTTAAAAATGATTTTCGTGGCTTAGATGTTGTTTTTTTAAGTACCATAAAAACATACAGATATTTTTTCCAGTGCCCAGATATATTTTATTAAGCGTCGCCGCCATTTCAATATGTCTCAAAGCAGAACTAACCAAAGTTTTTCAACACCTTTTTTGTCCTGTGAACTTTTAGTCCTATTTCTGGGTGACATTCTGCAGCAGCAGGAAGTACTGTCCACTTGTCCGGACCATCTGCAAATCAATCAAGTGAGAGGGGCTGGGATAGGTGGGGATTGTAGGGGTCCAACTCACCGCCATTAGCGTGGGCAGGGACATCTGCATGAACCAGGACACGTCCAGTCTGAAATCGCGGTTCGTGCGCATCAGCATCATGCCGATGAGCTGGCGGAACTCCCGCGACTCCCCGTACCATTCGCACTCGTAAAAGGCCCTGCCAATCTGGGAGCTCTGTGGAAAGACAGATTAGTCGCGCAATTAGGCAGCAGAAGAGGGAGAATCTGGAATGGGGGGATTCCCCTGTTGCGTCACCCACAGCATTCGCGAATCGCTGACCATTGTAGCAGTAGACAACTATCTGGTAGCCAGCAGCCAGCAGGTACATGCTCATCAGGATTATCGTAAAGCTGCTGTTCTGCAGGGAACATTTGGGAGGAATAATGTGTAAAACGTCTCCTTTGAAAGGGCGAAGAACTCACCAACCCCACGCTCAGCTGGAACAGCGCCAGGCCCCAGACAAAAAGACTAAGCAGGAACTGCGAGAAGGTGATGTGCCGGAAGTAGGCATTGATTTCCGCAGCAAAGCTTAATAAGAAATAACTAAAAATGTCAAGAAATCCTAAGATATTAAATATTTACCTGTGAATTCGTTGGTACTGATAGATGCAACATCGCAGATACTGAACCCTTCTTTCCCGCGGCACCAAATCAGATGTGGAATAACCAATCATTTGGTTGAGGGACCTTATCAGGCCCACGCTGTGCAGGCACAGGACAATGAAAACTCCATCAAAACTTACAGCAGCTGCCAAAGATTAAGATTTCATTTTAGGAAATTCGAATATTTATATCAAAACCACTTACCCATTCCGCAGATATAGAGAGAGCAGGTTTCCAGATACATTTGGATGTGATAATACGGAAAAGTCATTCCCTTGTCCTTCCAGGAGGGATAAAGGGACTCGAAAGCTAAAATATATGAAAAAATATAATAATTTAATTTATCATTTAATTTTAGGAACAAATTATTATTTAATTGTTACAACTCACGTAAAACAATATCAAAGCTTCCTGCAGGTAGAAAGAAGTACTGATATAGACTTTTTAAAAGAGACCTTAGAAAGTATGTCGAAGTAAGGCTAGCACAGCTGTAAAGATATATCAAGAGAATGCGACGAGTGTTGGCCCAATACCTCTCCATTGTAGTCTCCACCTGTTGACGGAGGGTCTGGACCATCGGAAGATCTGTAAATAAATTACTCAACAACAATTTTAAGTTATTTATATATACTGTTTAGACTTACCAGACATCTCTGTAAAGATCTCACAATTTTTTAGTAACTCATGACAACGGGCTTTACGCAAAAGCTCGTAAAGTCGACGATGTGTAAAGAGATAATACCACATCTTAAAAATCGAACTGAGGAACTGTAGGGCAGTCCCAGCCGTCTACAGATAATATAATGATATAATTTAATAAAAAAATACATACTTTTTATTAGCAAATTTATGACTCACCTCAACAATGCGTGGAATTTCATTGATATATTTTAATAACATGTGCCAGTGACCATACAGCGAAGCCAAGCTACTCAGGCTGAGCACCACAGTCCATCTGTCTTAGGAAAATGAGAGATATCTTTTACATTTAGCTGTCCTATCCGTCAAAATCACTCACATTCTCAGACGAGAGGGATGCGGTTCCATCAGGTTATAGCCCACCGTATAGGAAAGCCGTATCATCTCACGGATGCTGTGGTAGTTGCGCCTTTCCAGAGCCCTCGCCTCCTCCGGTGAGTACATGGTGCCTAATTGAGGGCTAATTGCGTTAATCGGGCATTTATAAAGCCATCGAAGGGGCGTGGCTCAAAGGCCGGGCATAATTAGATAGTTCGGAGACAGAAAACCACGCCTCATTACGTGAGCAAAGCTAGACTAAATAATTGAAATACTTTCCGCTGGAATGATAAAAAAAAAGGAGAGAGGGGTGAGTGATTCTCGACATGTCCTGTGGTTAATTAGCCTGACTAATAATTAGAGCCACACCAGGTTCAGAAGCTAGCAAGTTCTGTGAAAGCTCAAAGGATTTTTGTCTAGAGTTTGAAGCTTTTATTCAAGTCCTTTGGGGTTGGAATTTTGAATGGCACAGCTTTAAGTTCAGGTTAAAAGCTTATAGCAGGATAAATTTCTATATTTAAAGGGTGGCAAAACAGACTATGAAATACTTCTCAAATAATTATAGCAAGAAAAATATTTTACATTTATAAATTAAATTACACAAGTCAATTTTAGCCATGTCCACACCACTTTAAATATTCCAAATTAAATTTCTTATCCCTGTATTTCAAGTCTCCAATATTATCTGTCTAACTGATAGACAAATCTCGAATTATATAGATTATTTTACATAAAAGAGAGAACAAGATAAGGGCTGTAAGACGATAAGTCGTATCGTTTGATCCCCCGTGGTTTTCGCCGGATAACTCGTCTTACCTGCCTATTTATTGTTAACATGCACAGCCTCTTCTATTCACTTCCAATTTTACCCTGTTCTAGTAAAGATCTTCTTTCAAATGCTTACCATATTCGATTTAAACGACGACTGCCTTTTGAATATTTTAAAATACCTAAGTCTCAGTGATCATGTGAATCTAGCCAAATCAAACTCGAGGTTTTTCGAAATCATCATGGACCAGTCCAAGGCTATTTATCCAGCATTTCATCGCAAAAAACCTGTGTTGTATTTCACCAAAACTGCAGTTCAGTTGTTCAGGGTTTTAAATAATAACGTCAGGACATTGGGTGTGATGCAAGGACATTATCACGATCAAGAGGAACTAGGAAACGCCGTTCGAGACTTTCGAATTCTTTCAGAAGCCAGAAATAAAATTGATTTACGTCGATGCTGGAAAGAGTTGCCTCAAATCGATGACATGTTTCGATTTTCCTCACTTCGCAGTAAGAACTATCAAAAATCTTTAGAAACTTATTAAAAATGTATTTCAAACAATAAAGGTCGCGACTATTTGAGTGTTAATATACCCTCCTGCCTGTGCTACATGGAGGAGTTCTTCCGACTTATGCCCGACTTGCGGGAATTGAGAGTTTCCGGTTTTGCCAAATGCTCCGAAAGTGTTTCAGTAATTGCCAGATGCTTTCCCCATCTGGATAATCTCTCCATACGTGGAACTAGCCTCAAAAATCCCTCTGATTTTGAATTGATTTCACAAATGAACAATTTGACAAAACTGGCGGTGAACGTCGGTGGGCCCAACTGCTTGGCACCACTAACCAAACTAACCGAACTCCGATCTCTGTATCTGGAGAGTATGCTGAGTTATATATCTGCACGGGAAATAATCAAAATTATACAGAATTGCAGGAAGCTGGAGTTTCTGTACTGCTACTATATAGATCACGCTGATCAGCCCCATAACTCCATTGCGAATATCTTTAGGGCGATCAAGTCAAGCCGAGATCCCAGCACTCAAAAACCTTTGGAACTGTATTCATATCTGGATCCCCCACTGTCGGACGATAATGTAAATATCTATATATTTTTTTGTATTTATATATCTGATTATTATATCTGATACATTTCAGAAACAACTCATCGATAACGCATACTTTGTATATCGCCGGCTATAGACAACAAAAGGATTCATAAAAAATTAACAAGCTGATTATTAATCTGTTATCTGAATTCATTATAATATTCTTTTTAAATACTTTTGTATATTTTTTAGAAATTGTTGTAATTTCTAGTTTTTGTTGCATAAACCATTCTTATGACCACCTTTTTTTTAATTAAAAAAGCCTTTATATAACTTATGCATTTAGTCTGTAAATATTTGCAAAAGTAAACCTTAAACCTCCCCATTAATCAATAAAAGACCCTCGTTAAATGTTACTCAATGGTTTATATATATTTTCATGACCTTTCGCTCATATAGATTTAAATACGCTTTAATAAATTTGTATGTTTTGTCAACGATGTTTGGTATTCATTTGGTTTTTTAGCTGATTTACATTCTTTGTCGTTAAAAGGTATGTATCGTTAGATAAATAATTAAATATTAATAACATTTGCGTGTTACTTAATATCTCGTTAGTTTTAATTCAAGTTCTTAGTTCAATTCGTCTGCAGTTGCGGCGTAAATTAATTTAAAAACAAAAATTGAGGATAACATTAACAAAACACTTGGTGGCCGGGCATTGTATATAAAATAAATATTTACAAAAGTTACAATTAAATTAGGGGAATGACGGAATGTGTCCTGTGCCGGCCGGCCTGTGTGTGCGCGCTCACCGAAAAGTTCGTGTGGATAATCCTAAATGAATTGCTTACAAAATTTGTTTGGATGCATCAAGCATTTGTCAATATATACGTACACATAGTTCTAAAAATGTTTAACTATATTACTTCGAGTTCTTGGCTTTAACATTAATTATCGAATAATGTTTTGTGTGGTTTTTTTCTGCCAGTGTTTTCTTATCAATTCGAAAAGCGGACGTTGAGACATTTTATTATCGTCTCGTAATAAAATTTGTGTTTGATTTCTTTACAGTGCCAGGTTTGTGTGTGTGGTGTGTGTGTGTGGTGTGTGGTGTTTGTGTGTGAGTGGTGAGTGTGTGGTGTGAGTGAGTTCGAATTCCCTTTACTGATATGTTTCTAAGAGGCTACTCGCATCCTGGCTCATCGCTGGCTGATCAATGGCAACTAAACAGGATAAACGCAAAAGCCTGCTGGACAGATCATCGATCGGGATAACGGATAACCCATATGGAGGATATATAGAATACACCTAGGCCATTACACACACGCGCACGCATACACGGAATGGAATGTGGTGGACATACAACTTTTGGGATTGCAATATATAATTGACTAAACACGATCTTTCAATTTTATTGCTTACGTATTCGGAGAACGCAACAACTAAGGAACTAAACATCGAGTCAACTGCCTAAGGGGTACAGATCTAACTAACTCAACTAACTAACATGCACACATACACGCTCAGTAACTAACTAACTAACAGTATATGGGCAGGGACATGCTAAATTGCGAATTTCTCCGCAATTTACGCTTTAAAATCAACCAGCAAAGTGCTTAAAAGTATGCAAAATAATTGTTTCCTATTTTACAGCATACTTTTAGACACATTTTGAGGGAGAATTAACCAGAGATCTGTGTTTTCTTGTCCCTGAACCCATAATAAATAACAACATCTACATTCAAGCCTTTTGCATTTACCCAACTCTCTGTGCATTTATGGCAAATCAGGTTTTATCGGGAAGTTAAAGCCAAAAGCCAAGCTCTATCGATAAGCCCTAAGCCGTACACACACGCACATATACTTATAGATATAGAAACGAACATTTGGGGGTTTGGCCCAACGATTTTCAACTACGTTTTTTTGCTTGACATTTTATGAAACGAACGAACGATTTACATACAGATTTATGCATATGCATGGATCTCTAATTTATAGGGTGTGATGCTGACTGTATAGCGTCCTTAGCTTGGCCGATCTCTGTGGTGTTTAGCGCGTGGTTTGAAAAATAGTTGGAGCTTTATATATGTATATAAATCGTAGGCGCCTTAGATTGTATATATAATGTGTAAATATGCGAGTTGCAATTGCGATGCGTGTATATTCTATATATTGTGTATATACTTATAAGTTGCATTCAAAATATGAATATTTCCGTTTCCGTTGCGGTTTCATTTGTTGCTATTTAGGCTTTTCTGGTGATTTCGTCTATATAATTTTTAGTTCTGTTAGCTGTGTCCTGAAGGCGGTAAATAAAGGTTTCTTTTGCTCTGTACACGAGTTTGGATTGGGCTCTGCTATTTACACGACTCTGCCAATTGTAGCATTGTTATATCGTATTGTATAATATATTATATATATGCTGCTTTTTGTACGACATGCGCGGCTCTGCAACATAGTTTTCGGGTTGCTCCGGCTCCTACTTTCTTTCTTTTTTTTTTTTTGTAAAAATATGCAGATCGAACCGAGACAGGGATCTGGTCTGGGATCTGCCTGGGACCCCACCATCTCTAGACTAGGATACTGTTCATTGCTTTTATATAATTCACATTCCATGTTTGCTAACTTTGCTATCACTTTGAGTTTTCCCTTTTGTATGGTTTTTTATGTGTTGTGTTGTGTGGTGTCGAGTGTACTGTGTGGTGTATTGTGTTGCGTCTGTTTGGAGTATCCTTGCCAAAGGATATCCCCACAGCTCTCTTACATATACTTGGCGTTCTGTGTGTGTGTCCCTAATTGCTACGTGCCCTCATTGCCCGCTCCACGCTTCCCCTCCGCTCGTTCCTTGGCCGTCTCGCCATCGCCTCCCTGGAGCAAGGCCCTCTGCTCATCATTGGCCTCCGCCTCGCCCTCCTCTTCGCGATCATCCTGGGCAGCGGCGGCGGCTTGAGGCGCAGAGACGGAAGCGGAAGTCGAGGCAGAGGCAGTGACAGTCGGCGGACTGCTTACGGGCGATGTGAAGGTCGTCTCCGAATCTAGGTTTAAAAAAAAGAACTATTAATAGTTGGAAAATAAGGATATATACATAACAACCGATTTTACACAGGATGAGTGAAGGATACTTAAGCCATTTTAGGTCTTTGCTTGGAAATATTTTGCATATCATTTTATTTCAAGTTGAAATTAAACTTTGAATTTCAATTTTTTGCCACCTAAAATGGTTTTAGTATCGCTTCAAGTGCTAGACAAAAAGCGGCATGTGTGTGGTAGGATTCTGAAAGTGATGTTTGTATGAGTTTGTGAGTCAAAGCTTAACATCGATCTGAAGCTCGGAGGCTACTCCTAGCCGTGCGCTAAAGGCAATCTGTGAACAAAGAGCCTGGCGCTCAGGGTGAGTTAGTGCTGAACGGAAAAGAGGATAGGATCCCCTCGGATCGGATGGAGTTACAAGTAATACTAACAGATCGCCGCTGCTCTCCGCGGGGTGTCAGTGTGTCTGTGTCTGTATCTGTATATATGTGGATTCATGCAGATGTCGGGGGATGCGGATGTAGATGCGGGTTCAGATTCAGATTCAGAAGGCGCCATCGAAGACGGTGACTGACGGCCAGCCAGCAAGCGATAGTGGGGAGACAGGAGAGAGAGAAGATACGGTTGTAGATGATTTCTGGTATCGTCAAGGCCGAAGAGGACACCGAGACGCACTTACAGGATATGAGACAGAGAGAGACGGGAAAGACAGAGGGAGAAATAGAAGGAATGGATGACGAAGGAGACCAGGCAGCGATGGGAGTTTACCAGAAGATTGTATAACATAAAACAAATAAATACTTAATACATTTTTTGATTAAATAAAAAGACTTTCTGATTTTTTAAATTACAATAAATAAAGCTACATCCCATCACTGCCAGCTCTTCGCCTCTTACCCAAAAACTACCACCTACCCAGACTGCTGTCCCTGGTCTGCTGGCCATCCGCTGATCCTGCCGCTGCCGAACCGGAAGCGGATGTGGCTTGTACAGTGCGCGACAAGAGCGGCTTCACTTGGCGTAAAGCCTGCTCTTCGGGATAGCGCGGCGTTTGGAACTTTGTGGGCTTCGATTGCAAGGTCGCTGGTCCTGAGCGCTGGTGCATTAGGGTGCGGTGCCTGAGGGGTGGTGGGGATATAGACTTAGCTAAAACTGAATGAGGTAATTTATTCGGTGAGTAATCGCTGCCGGATTCGCCCTGTAAAATATTTTAAAAAATTTAATAAGCCATACAAATATTATTTTAATATATATTTAATGGACATACCATAACGGTGCCGTTGTCGGAGACACCGGAACCGGACATGTTGTCCGCGAGTAGGCGCTCGCTTTCCGGATCGGACAGGACGCGCGAGACATCAGACTTGTTTTTCAGGATCGACTTGGAGCGTCGGTGATGCTCCAGATTGGGCGAGGCGTCAATCGAGTCTATCGATGAGGAATGCTTGCTCTCGAACTTGGCTGTAAAAGGGATTAAAATTTAATCTATTAGCATTAATCATCAAGGATATTTCTTAACATTTTCCTACCTTTGGAGCCCACATTCTGTATGCCAAACAAATGCTGGTTGATCAGTTTGGTGGCAGTGGCTAAGCTCTTGCCCGGCATGAATACCGAGCGCTTCTTCTTGGTTCCTGGACCCAGTCCTGGTCCGCCTCCGAATCCTCCCGAGCTACTGGCCGCTGGACTGCTAGAGGGTCCGGCTGCAGCCTGACTTATTCCCTCCAACCTTCCGATCGTCTCATCGTCCAGCTTGGTGTCCTCGAATCGGGCTCGCGGACGTAGGCCCGGGCCGGAACCGGAACTGGCCGCACTGGTCGGTCGCATGGCAGTGAAACTCTGCTGGAACCGCGTCTTCCTGTGCTTTGGCACTGAGTTCTCATTCAGACTGACCCGGCTGCCTCGTTCCTGTACATCGAAGCTCTGATAGACATCGTCAAGGGGACTCAGTCCGCCGGCACCGGCACCGCCCGAGGCCAGGTTCCTCAGCGCTGTGTCGCCGGAGGCGCTCTTCTTCACCTGGGCACGCAGGGCGCCCGAGGAGTTCGTAGCCGGCAGGCCCACAATGAAGCCCGTGGAGCTGCTGATGCCCTGCTGCTGGTGCTGCTCTCGCTCGAGGGGATTTATGTACAGGTTATCCATGTCGATGTCCAGGGCGCAGGCCTCGTCGTTAAAGTCCGCGGTGAGATCGCCCTGCGACAGGAACGGATGCGTCTGGCAGCTGGCATATGTGTCCGAGCTGTCCACGCTGGCCAGATCCGCGTTGTTGTTGTTATTCCCATTGTAGTTGCCGCCACCGAAGAGGAGCACTCCGTTCGCCGTGGTCGTGTTGAAGTTGTTGTTGAAATTGTGATTGAAGTTCGACGAACTACAGATGGCGGCCCCGTAACGCATTGAAGCATCAAGGGGCAGGGCAATGGTGGTGGAGGTGGTGGTGCCATACGAGGAGGAAGTGGACGATGACTGTGAGATGGCGGGCAGCAGGACAGCCGGACAGGTGGAGGTGGCAGGCGGCTGTAGCAGAGGTAAGGGCGGTGGTGGCAATGCCAACAAGGGTCCTTGCATCAGAGGTGGCGGCGGTTGTGCTGCTCCTGCCAGGAGTCCGAAGACGCCCGCCTGGCGATTGGCGGCAGCCAGACGCATCTCCAGACAGATCGGCTTGTGGAAGTCGGAAGTTGGAAGCGAGATCACGCCCTCCGCATCGGTGTACTCCTTGAAGTCCTGCAACGAACACGTAATTTTTGGAGTCAGTAAAAAGTATGTACGATTTGTATTTTTATACACAAAGAAACACAGAAACCCAAGGGATCAGTCGATGTGGTTGAGGTTTAATTTATGATTGTATTTATTTTTAAACAATTTATTTATTATATTAATAATTTAATAATTTATTTATTTAGTTTCTAGAAAAAAGGCTTATCAAGTAGCTCTCTCATAAAGCCTTTTAAAATAGATTTCAAACACTTTTTGCTATTTAAAATTTAAAAATTCCTTGGTTATATTTTCCAAAATATAAATAAAACCTCAATCTTATCGTTTTTTCCCTTTAAAAATATTTTTTTCACCTCGTTTTAGTGTGTTTTATAACGTTTACTAGCTGCTTTTTAGTGTCTGGTTAAGATGGGTGTACCTGTTGTCTGGAGTTAGCTTTTAATTGTGTGCGAGTCGGTTGTTCGCTCGAATAATACAAATTAACATGCAACTAGGAGGCGCCAAGTAAAACTCAAACGTGCAGCGCTAATTGTTATAATTTTTATTAAATTATTGTGAAGGTTTTAAGATAATTATTATTATTATTTATTTATTAAATTAAACAAAGGCAGTGCGAGTTCTCAACTTGTTATTTTAAGGCATTTATCAAAGAAGAAATTAATATATTTTAAACGCTAAAGATGGGATACAAATAAATTTACTATAAAATATAATATTTATTACTTAAGATTACTCTGTAATTAATTTCAGAAAATTATTTAAGGCACTTAAACCTTTCCTGATTTTATTTCTAGAAAGAACCCCACCCAAGTTGAGCAAACGCCAGAAACTTAAAGAATCGGTTTCGGGAATTTTGTAGTCGCCTTACTTACCAGCTTGGGCCAACCGCGAGTAGTTGCCTTCGAAGTGGGTTCCATTACTCGAACATTAAATATATATTAAAATACTCTAATTTGAAACCGAAACCAACAGAAAAAGAAAAGTTCTAGGCGAGCAATACGGAAACAGTCAGTAGAAGAAGAAGTGGAGTGCCAGATAGTCGAGTGCGAATAATTAAAGTTGAAAAACATAAAAATATATAGATTTCATTGTTTCGTATTTTGTTTTTGCAAGATTTGTTTATTCGCTTGTTTGTGATTTTCATTGTTTTGGTTTTTTGTTTTTTGACTGAGTGATAACAGGAAATAATAACGTTTACATATTTGGTTGTTCAAGTAACTAAACAATATAGTATTTCTGTTTTTATTGTAGTAATTATTTTTGTAGTAATTTGTTTTGGTAACTATTATTGGTTGTTGTTTGGCGTTTTGCAAGTTGCAGCTACTATAATTAAGGCTTAGGCCATTTTGCTAGGGTATAAATAGAGGCATTAGGCTAGAGAGTTGTAATTACGTGCTTAGTGTAAATAAAAAGAATCGATTTAAACTTTCGTCAAGCCCTCCGTTTACACATTAAATTAAATAATAACACATGCTGCTTTTTGGTTTCCTTTCCTGGTTGCGTTCTTAGATTGCAGAGATTAGGTTTCTGGTTAATTTAATTAAATTCTTAGAATTCGCTATGTCTTTCTTTAGCTTTCACGCGTAATCACGTCACGCCAGGCCCGGTTGATAACGACAGTAGGTAGTAACAGTAGTAATCGTAATAATAATCGTAGCAGTAATAATAATAACATTTAGTTGTAATTTGTTGTTGGTAGTTTAAAGCTAAGTAAGTTATTCGCTAATCGTAATTCGCAGTTCCGTCTCAGCGCATTCGATGCGCTGCGGAAGTGTAAGACCTGCTAAGGATCTCAATTCCGATTTTCTATATCGATATCGAACCCATCCACGACGGGGGGTCTTGAGAATCTGGCTAAACGCTATTCGCGCGCAATGGAATACACTCGCCATGACATCCCGGCAAACCCTTTAAGAAAAGAAACGAAAAAGAAACAAGGTCAACATAAAAATTTCCATTTCCAAATCCAATTCCAATTCTGACACAGGAAGCCAACAAAATAAAAATGTCAAAAATAACTAGGAGTTTAAGAAATCTCTAGAGATATAAAATCAATTTAAATAAAACCTAAAAGTAGTATTTAAAAATTGTGATATATTTTTAAAGCCTACTCTTAGCCTTTTTAATTGATTTTAAATCTCTTGAAATTTCTGATTTTCTCCCAAAATAAAATAAACTTGGGACAAGGACAATTTCACACTTTGTGTTGCTTGGTTCTCTGGTTGTCTCTGTTGATGGCTTTATAGATAGTATATATCGATGGTGCCCTCCTCGAGCATCCTCTTGAGGGCCATATAGTTCTTGGGTGAGGGCGGCGGTCGGGCCAGCCGCTTGATGCTATACTCCCTGTCGTGGAAAACGCAAATGCGATCCTGCAACAATGTTCGTTTTGGTATCGGTATTGGTATCGTTATCGCTGGTCTACCAATCCAACTACAAGTACGGGATGGCCTAATGTTTAGAAGGACCTATTTAAGAAGCTGAAGTCTCTACCAAAAAATATAATCGGAGATGTCACAGAAATTATCAAGGACTCTTGCAATAAATAATATTTATTAAAAAATAAACTTGTCTTGGTTGCTACAGAAATCACTAATTAAAACTCTTGAAATTGTTGAAATTGGTTTCGGTAAAAAATTAAGTTCAGATCTATGTACAAGTTAAGTTTTTTATTATCTTATTATATTTTAAAAGAAGCATCATTTTGGACACCTTTTTAAGCTTCTACCTAGATTTTTTCATTGAAATGTTTTACCTAAATATTTTTAAATGGGGTATAAAAATAATAAAAATTAAGAAATAACACATCACTCCGTGGCAAACCTCTGATTTAAATTTTTAATTTCCTTAAAGGATATAATAACTACAAAAGTATTCAAGGCTTTTTTATAAAATTGTATAATAATTCTACATAATATTTATATATAAAATTTAGTTGTTTTTATTAGCATCGACCTATTTTTGTTTAGCATTCGTAATTGCAGGACTTAGCTAAAGCCGAGTCTTTGATTTTTATAAAATCGAAGCCGGCTATGACCTGCAATTACGAATGCTATATATAAAATATATTTAATTTTTTTTTAAATTTTCTGATTCTAAATTTACCTAAACATTTTTTGGAGAAAACCTACTCCTGTGACATCCCCGAATTACAAAGTCGAGCCAGAATCGGAGTTCATTCTGCGGCGGTTAACAATTTTCACAGTCTTTGCCAATGGCGGTTAGGCGGTTTATTTATGTACAGTTTTTTTGTTTTAGCATGATTATTATTTAAGAATTCGGTTTAGTTTTGGGTTTAGTTTTTTGGGGTTAGTTGGTAATGGTAACGGTAACGGAAATGGAACCAAAGAGTAGCCATAAGGATAATCTGAGGGTGCAGGCATGCGACTAACACAGAGCACAGTACAGGAAAAGCATCTCAAACATTTGCAAACGGGAACATCGAGTGAGCACAGCTACGGATTCCGATTCCGATTCGGATTCGAATTCGGATCGGTTTCTGGTTACCTTGGTCGTGCAGAAGCAGCACTCGAATTCCACGGGCACGTCCTGCTCCAGGTTGTCCATCCGCTGGTTCTGCAGGTTCTCCAGCGCCACTTGGCGTCGCAGCTCGGCCACTTCCTATAAATAGTTGGTTGTGGGATCATTGCAACGCGTGTGAATGACTCGAAACGCATCGAACTTTAGCAGCCGGATTATATATATAGTATTTATCTAGGCTGGAATATGTACAGTAAGGTCACAGAATGCAGGGCATGCCGCATGCAAGAGTAACTCTTGGGGTTACAAGTATGTAGTTGGGTTAGCAGGAAAGAAAATAAAAAAAAAATTGAAAGGTCCTGTGTATCGCATGCGGCTCAAGCTGTGTGAGGGGTGTGCCTACCAGTTGGGGGTGATATTTATATTTAACAGGATGCCTGATATTCATAAAGATACTTCCCACTGAGGTTAAATTTTCTTTAAAATTTAAAATTAATAATTATTGAGACAACCTATTAAATCTTTAAATTAACCCATTCCCCCTACTAAAAATCCTCTTAATGTGTATTTACTTGTTACTTGGACTATAAACTTCAAAAACTTGCTTGTAAATTTAGAATCTGTAATCAATTCCCATAGCAAAGCAAGTCAATATACATTTCTCAGACTTTTATCAATATACTCTAAGTGAAAATTTATAAAAGAATATATTATATTCCAGCACAATGGCTGCTGTAAAATTCTTTTGGATCGGTAAGTAAAATCCCTAAAAAAATAGCTATTAAAAACTTTATTATATTATGTTTTATACTTATGTATTCTACCACCAGTTTTAGTTTCTGTGGAACTCTGTACCCAGGGACAGCCGATGTATGGTGGTAATAAAAAACATTATCCCTATGCCAGTTCATGGAAAAATGAAAACAATAATTTTAAAGATGCAAGTGTGGATCTGGCAAAAACACTCAAAAGATCGCAAGGAACTGACACTGGTGCTAAACTGATGGATACTTACTCCCAAGGTAGGTGTTTGTGATAAAAGTTTAATGAAATAGTTTTAATATAAAATAGTTTAAATATAAATTTAAATTAATCTTTTTAATTTTCTTTAGTTTCTGCATTTTCCAAATAATTGCTTCTGTCATTTTTAATTTATTCCCAAGCTTCTGATATAGGCATACCGGCTGCAGATCTAAATATGCTAACCTCCGGACAGGGAGAGCAGAATCCTCTAGGTTCTTCTATGCCGATCACTTACTTCCATCAGGCACCTTTGTATCAGGAAGAAGATCAGCCCGTAAACACTCCCACCGACAGAATCTCCGACACAGTGCCCAATGCCTATGCCGAACAAGATGAGACTGAGCAGCGGCGCCAGGATCTGCGCAATCTCGTCCAGCATTTGTATGTGGCCCAGGCGCGGGTCCAGCTGGAGGCTACCGAAATAAGGAAGGCACAAGCTGTGGCCTCTTCGGCCCAGGCCCAGTTGGAGGAGTCGGCCAACCAAGTGCGCAGCGTCACTGCCTCGCTGCACACTGCCCAGCAGGAGGTGGCTGCCTCAGCCATTCGGGCACAGATTGCCCAGCTCCAGCTGGCGGCCCACGATCAGTTGCTTTTCGCCGCTCGCCAGGATGTGGATGCTTTGTCCTCACAAATGGTGGGTCTGCAGGCAGCCGAAGGCATTGTCCAGCCAAAGCTCACCGTGGATCTGCATGCGCTGCTGGACAAGCTGAAGCAGCCTCTCCAGCAGAATGATCATCCCACTCCTGTGCCGGCCATTGTAGAGAGTATTCCAGGAATGGCCACGCACCAGCAGCAGCAGCAGTGGCAGACACAGGGTCAGGGACAGATTCCAGGACAGCATCGGCTGCCGGATACGTCATGGAATGCAGCCAGTGATATTGTGCCCGAAGAAAAGCGATCTTTTAACTTGGAAAACTATCGGAAATAGATGTTTCCAAAGAGCCTAATTATTACTATCAGTTTTTTGAAGCTTTAGTTTCTATATAATCCCATTTGTTTCCTTTCATTAACTATTCAATCTATATTTTTTAAATATTATTCAATAAACACTTAAACTAATATGTTTTAGTGTCTTGATCTCGTGTGTATAGTTGTGAGTGTGGTTTGGTTAAATAAAACAAAAATTTGTTAAAAAGACCATATATAAATTTGGAAAATGTTACAAAATTGTTTAGCATTTTCTTTGATAAATTTTAGTTAGCAGAATAATGAAGTTAGCAGAGCAAAAATATTGGCTGATAGACTGAGAAAATGTTAAGGGCTGAATTATAAATAATGAGAAACTAAAGCTATATATTTCACTTATTTATAAATCTACAATATACATATGAAACACTTCTCCAAAGCCTGCTGCCGTTTTTTAAATTATTTCTCATTCATCAAAATCAAACTGAAAAAATATATATTTTTATTTAAACAAATTTTGGGAACCTTGTCATTGATGTTAAAAATAAAAGACTTTCAAACAATTAAAGCTTAATATATTATTTAAAAAA
>JAEIIJ010002391.1:0-24423 GCA_018904815.1 Drosophila ogumai
TACCAGGTGAAGTCCTCGCTCTGCGACATTTGCGAGGGCTCCGACTGCGGAGAGGGCTGCCAGAAAGCCTAAGGGCTGGAGGGATAAGTGTATTTCTGCCGGAACATTATATAAATAAATAATTTTTGAATTTAACAGTTCTTGTATTTTTTTGTGGAAGCCCTACATGCATTCCTTAAGTTTACTGGTATCTACGATTTAGATTTAGAGTGTTTATCCTTGTTTTCCCCATTTGACTTACTTTAAAAAATTAAAATATAAAATTAAATTAATATTACAACAAATATTTAATGAAAAGGAGGAATTTTATTCACAATTTCAATTTACAATTCACACCTTTTGTTTATTTTTATAAAAGAAACTACATTTTTCATTCCCTATTTGCCCTTTCCCCGTCAATTAGTCTGCAAATAAAATTTTTATTTAATTAAGTTTGAGAGTGTAGAAAATGCCTTACAATTGCACATTCGGTATCATTAGTTCCACAACAATTTTGGCCTCCAGCATTACTTTGCGAAAACTCCTCTGTGCCCTGGGATGCACCATTATGTGGACTTCATTTATCGATCGGTGCCACAGGTTATACTGCATAAAAAATATGCTTGAAAAATATTCTGAAATCCTATTATGGGTCTCAGATGTTACTTACCCTGTCGTGTTGCTCCAGCAGTCGATCAACAGCCTGCCGCTCACTTGGGGATGCAATGCGAACCCTGTACACCGAATAACCGTCATAGGAACGAGGAGGGGGAGCCGAAAAGGACCAGGCCTGAGCCACTATAAGCAGCAACAATACAATTAATGGACGCATTTCGACTAAACTAAGTGACCTATAAAATGGGATTTAATACCCCAGTTCTGAGGCGGTTCCGTCAACTCAATTGTAACAGCTGCTTTCGGCTGAGCTTTCGGAATTGAAAAGATTGAAATACATAAGAATGAGGCTATAGAGAACGAAACACTTGTCTGACATGCGACTGATTGTGTTTAATTTTAGGAAATTGAATTTGAGAATTATGTTTATTTTTTATTATATTATGATCGTGCTGGGAAAACAAGGGAGCTAATCTAGCTATACGATTTTTAAGATAAGGCACCTTAGGAAAACTTATATGGCTTCGCATTAAGTGGGGCTATTGCCGCCTTATAAGCCATACATTAATTTTGTTCAGATATCTTTACAGCCCAAATTAGATTTTAATAGAAACGTGCCATTTAATTTAAATTAAATTTAAAACCTTAAAATTGCCATCAAATGTAGTCTAAAGTTCTACTTTAGTTTAAGCACCTACACCGTTGAGTTCAGGGACACAGGAAATTATGGGTTTATCCTTCCCCCAGCACACATTATTCCCAATTCCGAGGAGGCTTTGGCAGGCATTATGGCACTTTTGGAGAAAACCGAGGAACTGGGCTATATGAAGTTAAAGAACAAATTGTAAATACTTATAAATATATATAAAACATATGTTTTGTACTTATCGACATTACAAAAATTAATTATGGCATCTCCTGGTAGCTTGTTCTGATTGATAAGACGTACGAGAACAAGTTTATCAATCGTTTAATTTTTAGCTCTTAAGCACTATCTTTACAATCCAATTATGACTAACAAAAGTCGAGCGATATAGCAATCGTCTGGCGTGGATTTGTGAAAAAGTAATAGTCGCTGACCGCATTCGCAGCTCTAAGCATGGCATTTAGTAATTTTCTTTTAATTCTGGCGTTAGTTGGCTTTGTCCAAGGCGTAAGTTTGGGCCAGGACGAAAGGATACGCTATGACTATTACTCGGTGTATAGAATCAAGTTGGAAACTCCAGGAGAAAGAAGCTTTTTCAAAAAGCTGGCTGAGGATCGGGACAACGTAAAATCTCTTGTGTAATATCCTCAAAAAATATATTAAAATAGCCATGTTATAGTTCCGACTTTGGAGTGAAGCCAAAGATGAGTTGCACCTGATGATCAGTCCTGGTGCCTTTAACGAGTTGCAGGCTGAAGTTCAGAGGACCAACGCCAGTGCAGAGCTATTCATTAGTAATGTACAGGAGTGAGTATAAAGCGGAGTAGAAAAATTGCTCCAAAAATATTAAAATAAATATCCCATTCCAGGTTAATCGATTCCGAGGAAAGTGCCAATCTTATGGCCGCCAGGGATGGCTCTTTCGGTTGGACCAAGTACAACACGCTGGCGGAAATTTACGCCTGGCTGGACGAGATACTGGCCGCATATCCCGTAATCACCGAGGGCTTTGTCCTGGGCCAATCCTACGAGGGTCGGACTATTCGGGGCATCAAGATCTCCTACAAATCGGGCAACCCCGGAGTCTTTATTGAGTCAAACATCCATGCCAGAGAGTGGGTCACTTCCGCCACAGCCACTTGGTTGATCAATCAGTTCCTGACCTCCAGCGATGCGCTGGTGAGGCAGCTCGCCGAGAGTCACGACTGGTACATCGTGCCTGTTTTGAATGTGGACGGTTTTGTTTATACTCACGAGAAGGTGGAGTTGTCTCGGAAATACTCTTAAATTTTACTAAGAAAATTTTATCTGCAGGATCGCATGTGGCGCAAGACCCGTCAGCCCTCAGATATTTCGACTTGCGTTGGCGTCGATCCCAACCGCAACTACGACTCCCACTGGATGGAGAACGAAGGTGCTTCTTCGAATCCTTGCGCCGAGGACTACGGCGGACCGAAGCCCTTCTCGGAGCCAGAGATTCAGGCCATGGCCGACTTTGTGAGCAGCCTCAAGGGCAAAATCAACGTATTGCTGGCCTTTCACTCGTACAGTCAGCTTCTGCTCTCTCCCTACGGACACACTGCGGAGGAGGTTCCGCCCAATTACGAGGACTTAATGTCCGTGGCTAAGGCCTACGCAGATGCCGTTGAGGGTCTGCCATATGGCACTGTTTACAGATACGGCACATCTGCGGGTATTTTGTGTAAGTTTGTATTTTCTGTGATAAGGAGGTCACTCTAAGCTTCTGATTCTCTAATAGATCCCGCCTCTGGAGCCACCATTGAGTGGGCCTACAACGAACAGGATATTGAGATAACCTACACCATTGAATTCAGAGACACTGGTCGCTATGGGTTCATCCTGCCGCCGGTCCACATAATTCCCAACGCCGAGGAGGCTCTGGTCGGCATAGTGGCCCTCTTAGATAAGTGTGAAGAGTTGGGTTATCTAAATCTCAAGAACTAGCTGCAAAGGCTGGGAAATTCTGAGTGCAATAAATGAATAAAGATTAATTGCCGATAATCACGCAACTAAGTTTCTTTGTCGTTGATCCGGGTTATTTCGGTTTAGTCGTTGATCGAAATGCGTCTGCTATGGTTGCTTGCCACTCTGGTGGCTCTAACAAGTGCTGGAGTCCTTCCAGACTCTGCCAAGGAGCGCTTCGATAACTTTCAGGTGTATAAGCTAACCATCAAGAATAAGATTCAGCTGGCTGTGATTGAAAAAATCGGAGAACTAACAAACAAGGTGAGTGAATGAGTGAATAGTTCTGCGGTTCCTTAAGTTACCCCGAGATTTGGTTCTTAGTACAACATCTGGAAGGAGTACGATGAGCGCAGCCAGAAGGTGGATATAATGGTTAGTCCTGCGGAGGTCAAGCACTTTAAGGAGCTCCTTAGGTTCAACAATATCACCAGCGAACTGATGATCGAGAATGTCCAGGAGTGAGTTACGGAATGGGGCACAGCCTAATGGTTAAAGCGAACCTCTTGAGCGATAAGATCGCTCGATTAGCCAACCATTAGTGTGTGCTCATTTGAGGCCATAAAGATGCTAATCGAACCCCCATTTAGGCTTATCGATCAAGAGCAAGTCACCGCTACTGCCGATAGCGCCACCTTTGGCTGGACGAAGTACTACGAGCTGGAGGAGATCGAGGCCTGGCTGGACGAAGTCCTGGCCACATACCCTTCGGTGACCGAGGAGTTTATTGTGGGTCAGTCCTACGAGGGTCGCACCATTCGGGGCATCACAATCTCGCACAAGACCGGCAATCCTGGCATTTTCATCGAGTCCAACATCCATGCCAGGGAGTGGATCACCTCGGCCAGTGCCACGTGGTTCATTAACCAGCTGCTTACCTCCGAGGAGCCTGAGGTGCGGAGTCTGGCCGACAACTACGACTGGCACATCATACCCGTCTTCAATGTGGATGGTTTCGAGTACTCGCACAAGAAGGTGCTTGGAGCTTTAAAAATATGCAGTGGCCTTTACTAACTGAACTTTTTTGCAGAACCGTATGTGGCGCAAAACCCGCCAGCCACATGCCACTAATGATTGCATTGGAGCCGACGCCAATCGCAACTTTGACTCCCATTGGTTGGAGAACAATGGCGCCTCCTCAAATCCCTGCAGTGAGACCTTTGCTGGAGATACGCCTGGATCGGAGCCGGAGGCCAAGGCCCTGGTTGAATATCTGACCAAAATCAAGGATCAGATTAGTGTATACATCTCCTTCCACTCCTACGGACAGTACCTTCTGTCCCCCTACGGACACACAAAGGAGGAGTTCCCCGAAAACTACGACGACATCCTGACCATTGGCAAGGCCTTTGCTGATGCCATTGAGGCACTGCCCTACGGAACTGTCTACCAATACGGGTCCACTGCTGATGTGCTTTGTGAGTGCTTATCCATCTAACCAAGAAAACAATAAGTAACATCTCCCTTTGCAGATGTGGCCACTGGAACCTCCGTGGACTGGGTGTTCAACGAGCTAGACAAGAAGATCGGCTACACCATTGAGTACCGCGACAAGGGGCGCTATGGCTTCCTTCTGCCCCCCGTCCAGATTATCCCCAACTGCGAGGAGCTGATGGCCGGCATGGTGGCCTTGGTTGCGAAGACCAAGGAACTGGGCTACTTGTAAGAGTGCGCTTTATTGGTAAAGGGAAAACCAGTTTTACTCCTCCTCATTAAAGTACCTCACATAGGAGGCCAGCAAGTCGTCCATTTTGTAGCCTTGGGTGGTGCTGCACAGCAGCTTGGAGGCCCCGATCATGTTGCCGAATCTGATGTGGAAGTGGTTTTTGCCCGAGCTCCAAATTCCCAACTGGGAGTACTCATAGCTGCGAAGAATCTCCTTGGTTTGAGGGTCCAGCAGATGGAAGCCGGAGCTGTTGATGGCAATCAGGAGAGTTTCGGGTAGGGTGTCCTCGTTTTGTTGTTTCACCACAAAGAATGTGGAGCCAAAGCAGCTGAAGTGGGAAAGTTCACGGAGGAATAGAAGCTTGGCTTGGTCCTCCGTCAAATGGTCACGGTTAAGTCTGGGCAGGATCTGTTGTCTCCACTCCGCCACCGTTTGCAGGGGAATCAGATCCTCCGGCACCAAGCGAGGCAGCACTTCCGGCAGTCTCTGCAAGCTGACCTCATGGTCCGCACTGTACACGAGTCCTGCCAAGAGCGAGGCCTGCTCGCAATCAATGGGATAGTAGCCCTTCAAGTACTTGTGCAGCTCCTGGGGATAGCTGAAGATCACATCGCCGTTCGGATCCTCGCCTGGAAGATTGTTGAGCCACAGCTTGCGCATGAAGTGCAGCTGGTAGTGGCCATCGGAGAGGGAACGAAGGGTCTTCTGTTGTCTCAGCCAGAAGAGCAGTTGGGTGATGAAGTCGAACACAAAGTCCTTCTCCGGCATGGCGTACACCTTGTCGCCCGTCTTCAAAAAAATGCTGTAGCCCAAGGGCGACTTGAGCTCCAGTCGCTGGGCAATATCCGCAATGAGCTCGGCTCCACGGGTATGCGACTCGATTTCGAAGGCCTCGACGGTATCGTCGGGAAAGTATATCTTGTGGTAGATGTGGAGGCAACGCTGCTGAATGCCCTCGACCTCGATGAGATGCGGGGCCTGTTTCCGCTGACCCTGCGCCAGGGAGCGCTTCAATCGCTTGAGGCAGGCATCGGCCAAGGCGTCGGCACGCATGCGCAGCAGGATGATTAGCTCCCGCATGACCAGGACACTGGGAGCCACCAAACCAGTGGCCAAGTAGAGCAGGTCCCAGCCCCGCTTCTCGCTCTCGCTGCATGGATTGTCACTGAGCTGCTTCATCAGCTGGCAGTAGAGCTCGTCGCAGAGTAGCGGATGCTGAAGGGCCGGCTGGAAGATGAGGTCGGTGTTCACCGGTAGATTGCTCCTGGCAATGTCTCCCATGTACTGAATAAGAGAGATAAACGGGTCAACTAAGGGCTTAACTAAATCTGAACTCTTTTGAATTTTACCTTGAGAATGTGATGGTGAATCACCACGGCTTGCTGAAAGAGTGGTGGCACCTTGACTACGGCTTTGAGCAGAGGAGCCTTCAGTGGTTCCGGGGAATACTTCGAGAGGGGTGCCTTATCGGATCTGAAAAGGTTTTAGCTTTAGTTTTATATGGAATTAACCTTTCTGCGACTCACTCTAATGGCTCCCTAAAATGAGTCTCAGCCAGCTGAGAGATATTGTGTTGCCGGCGTCGCGAGTTATTCGCTCTTGGCATTGGTTTCGGCGGCTCATCGAATCTGCCTTCCTTGAAGATGTCCTGCAACTTCTCGCTTGGCCTTGTGAGCGTGGCCAAAATTTTAATGTTTCCAGCTGCAAACTGACCCCACTGACCGTTGGCACAACCTCTGTATAAGTCCTGGGCATTGCCAGCCATTAATTGTGCACCCGTAACTCCGGCTTCAAACTCGACGAGGTCCCCGGGGGAGAGTACGAGGCAGTCCTCTTGATCACCCTCCTTGGAAACATTATCCAGGGCTATTCCGTAGCTAGAACGCTGGCGGAGATTGTCCAGCATATAGTTTATCACCTCGTTGGCATCCTGGGCCATGCTGCACTGAAGCACAAAGTTGACTTGCTGGAAGGTGAGCACGTGCAGCTCATCATTGGCCTCCAGGTGAACCTTGAGCAGCTCAGCGAAACTGCAGGAGGCCAGCACCTGCTCGGTTTCGTCGATGAGGAAGAGCCCGGTTGAATTGATGCCCAGCATCAGTTCATCGCTCGGCAGTTTGGGTCCCGCCTTTCGGCTCACCTCAAAGAGCCGAGAGTGCCGCATCGGCCAGGAAATATGGGCAAAAAGGCAGATATCTTCCTTGGCTCTCCTCTGGGCTTCCAGCTGCTGTTCCTTCTGCTCCTGCCTCACATACGAGCTCTTCTCGTAGGTGGCTGCTATCAGGCGACTCCAGTTCTCGATGGCCCGTTCGCCTGGGGCCAGGAGATCGCTGGGCACGAAGGCTGTGATCTCAGAGGGTTTCAATCGAGTTATCTCGCCCGGGCCGTGCTCTATAAAGATAGCCAGGGCACAGACCATGGCTATATCCTTCTCTGAGCGACATCGATACTCCCCACACCTCAGGCCATTCAGGATTTGCTTGTAGATCAGCTGCGTGGCCTTAGGGTCCAGCGAAGGATCATACCAGGTGGCAAACATTTCCTTCCGCAGGTAGAGCTTCCAAGGCGCATCCAGCTGCCGGCGTTCGCACTCCGAAATGGCGTCTAGAATGTGCTCCTGTCCAGCTCCCAGAGGAATAAGCTTCCCGTGCAGCGACATCACCAATCCAAAGCCAAAAATGTCGCTCAGTTCCAATCCCTGGCAGAGCTGCTCCACTGCCTCCCGAGCCGTGCTGGCCGCATCAACCTGCAGTCTCCTCTGCTGTCCGTCCATCAGGTGAATGTCCAGCTTAAGGGGCTGGCGACCCCGGATAGCTTGGAGTTCAAACATGGACGGTGGCTGACAGCGCGGTCCATTCGCCAGGGTTCGCTCCAAGCGCTGAAGTGAGGGAGCAGCCTGCAACTGAGCGGTTCCCTGTTTCATAAAACTCCGCAAATGCGGCTCGAAATCAGTGCTGGGTGGGAAGCAGCTCAGGCAGAGGGAGAGGAGCAACCAGCCGCGGGAATAGGAGCTCCGACTAGGGTTCAAGTACAACTGCTTGCAGATCTGGGCCAGGATTTCATCTCTGTAAGGGGGAAAATTGCTTGTTGTCAGTGGCTTAAGGGGGAGTAAATACTTGGACAACTCACCTCAAGCTCTCCTTGAGTATGCCATGACCTATGATGAAGTGCAGCTTATACAGGTGACTGCTGGGAATGTTGAGCCATTGCTGGTAGAACTCCTCGGCCTCCCTTTCAGCACTTCCCACCAGTTTGGCGGGACGCTTAAGGGTTTGACGTACAAACAAACGCGGCTTGGCGGAACCGGAGGTATTCAAGAAGCGTGACAAATCAATCATGAGGCTCTCATTATCAAGAGAGTGAAAGGAAGGCGATGAAGCCACCTCTGGCAGGTCTCCCATAAAGCGAAGGACAGTCAGCCAAATGGCCTAAAAATATTAAATATTGAGATTTTGCCTTAACTTTGGGCTTAAAAAACTCACCTTTGAAGCCATTTCATCCACAGGAAGCTCATGCTTCAGCAGGGACTGCTTCAGGGGCTTCCTCTCGTGCTGAGCCGTGGCGCCACCGCAAAAGTACGTCGCAGCATATTTCAGATAGCTAAAGTCGGAGGTATCAATGTTATTGGGAATCTGCTTGGGCAGCCGGATGGTGTCGCCAGAGGAAATGCTATTGAGTTTCCTCAAAGCAGCCTGAAAGGTAAAAGTAAACACAGGGTAAACTCTCTTCGAGGCCAACTATTAATTGCTCTCCCACTCAACTTGACTCTCTTATACTGAGTCCCAGCACTCAGTCTATAATTCAGGGGTATTAATTATTTCGACAGCTGTAATCTGAGTGCCACTTATCGAGAGGTGCCGCGGTCGTAAGCTTTTATAAATAAATACGAGTAGGCAAGAGTACTGGGACTCCGGTACGGGTATGCTGCACCCGAAGATATGCCGTCCCGATAAGGACTGCGGCGATTATTTACGATCGCGTTTTATTCCATTTATCATTTGGTATTTGTTTTAAACTTCTGCCGCCACCTGATAGGTGACCACGCTTCTGAAAGTCTTGGGTCCCGTTCGCTGGGCTTGGTTCCTCTAACTTAGTTGCTGACTAAAGACGACACGGTGTGGATCTGCGTTCTCAGAAATGCTCAGCACGTCGCACGGGGAATTTCTTCAAATTTGGACTAATAAACCTCTAAAATTTTTGTGGTGTGCTGTGGTCGTTTTATTTGTTGAGGAATGGGAACTTCAGTGAACAGGTTCAAAGGACCTTGGCTAATAATTAAAATAATGTATTTCGGTATGAATTATTAAAGGAACTCTTGCCGACAAAGGTAAGGAAATTGGCTCATAAATTGGTTTCCTGATAATCTGCCTTAGTGGGCCCATAAAGCTGTCCAATATTAAATAAATAAACAAAGGGGTTATCGCTTTACTAAATGGGAAGACTTTATAAAGCGATAACCTTGGAATCTTTTAAGCCAATAAATGTGCTTCAGTTTTTTATTCATTTTTAGAACTTGATAGAAGTTAAAAATTCTTAAAAAAGACTTTAAAAAAATAAATCAGTAATCAATAAACATAAATTTGATTCTTGGAAATTAGGAATTAATAAATGAAAAGGTAAGAGTTCGAATTCCGAATCAATATTCAAATATTTATTTTCCTAAAAAAAAAAACCTGCCTTTTATAAAGTCTCCTATCTATTGAACAAAATAAATCAGCCCTCTAAAAGATAACACAAAAACTTTGAAAAGACTTTAAACAGGTAAGATTTGTATGGAAATTTTAAGTCACTTTAGAAGTCCCTTATCTATGGAATAAAATAAAGTTCATTATTTAGAAGATAACACTAAAATACGCTAGTAAATATGCGCAGTAAGTCACTTGAACAACTCATGCCCATGGTCCAAATTTCAAGAAGTCCGTGCTGATGACTCAAATGGTTCTAGGTTTTCTAAAGTTAAATGGTGAAATGCAATCCCTGAGGGCAGATCTGATGCGGGACGCTCACTGGACACTGGACACAAAGCACAAAAGCTGGATCGGGGAAGACCACACGACCACTTAGCCATAGAACCACAACCAACGCAGACGAGTAAACACACGAATGAATTGCGCATTTATATCTATAGATGCCTTGGAGGGTTTTATTTACAGAGTATAATAAATATGATACAATTAGAAAATAGGGATGCTGTAACAAAAAGCAATCACAAGCCAAGAATATATATACAAGCTGACATTTACCATATGCGTAAGATTTGTACATAAACTGGAGCTAAATTGAGGAATAGGATTGGTCCTTGCAGCCAAAGTCAAGCCTCATAACTTAATCCATGCTTTTGACTTATTTTCTTGATTGATTTTAAAATAACTTTGGTCATTTGGAAATTCAAAAATGGGAAAATAAAAAGGCTACAAATCGAAATGATTCTTTTAAGTGTCACATTTAAAACGTAAAGTATTTGAAAACGAGGCCCGAAGTATGACTAAAAATATAGTTAACGTGTAAAGAGTTAAAAGTAAATAAATATTTATTATTTAATAATTTTAATATATTTTTTTTTGGTTTAGTTTCCTTTGGATTATGTATGGTTAACCGAAATATGAGAGTTATATAAAGAGCCAGATAGGATTGTTCAAGGCTTGACTTTGTACTGCTTGGGCGTTGAGGCACGCATGAACCAATCCTACTGATCAGGATCATGAACTGGGCACTCCCCGGGTCAAAACCCGCTGGCACCAGCTCCCCTAATATCTCAGACGCCTCTAGTTTGTTCGGGGCCAGTTCCAGTCCCAGCCCGGTCCGCTACTAGAGGCGGGTCTGGTTGACGATCTTCCGAGGCGCCGCCTCGTAGTAGTTGACCGGGCGGGAGAGGAGCTTCGTGGGCACATCTCGGCGCATGAGCAGCGCCTGCTCGAACATCAGAGACTTCTCTTTGACATTCGGCCCCAGGGGACCACTCACGTCGGGCTCGTCGTTGAGGAAGCGGAACATCTCGTCGACCATCTGCTTGGAGGACTCCACATCGATGGTGCCGGGGCTCTCGGGAATGGTGTTCACCCTCGGGGTGCCATTGGCGGCACTGGCGGGTCTGGTGGCCAATGGAGCAGCGGCTATTAGGTTGGTGGGTGGTGGCGGCAGGGACATGCGAGCTTGAAGTGTGGGCGCCTTCGGGGCCTCCTGCTTCAGGGATCTGGCTCTCTTTGGCTGCTGTACTGCAGCCATGGCCAGGGCATTGCGGGTGGCGGCCTCAGCCTTGAGGCGCTGCTCTTCTTTAAGTCGCTTCTCCGCCAGTTCCCTCTGCTCGCGCTCCTTCTGCTCCTTTTGATCCTTCAGCTGCTTCAGGCGCAGCAGCTCCTCGGCTTCGCGCTGCTTGGCCAGCTTTTGCAGCTCCTCCTTCTTAAGCTGCTGCTGCTTTCGTCGCTCCAGTAACTTTTGCTGGAAGTCACGGCGCACCAAGTAGCCCCGACTGAGAGCCTGCAGCTTAATGGTCCTGCACCGGACCATGGTGAACTTGGTGGTCAGCTGCTGGGCCGCTATGCAGGCTCCCAGACGGTGGAAGCCCTGTCGCATTACCTGGTACTTACGACGCTGCAGGCGCCCTCGCCAGTATCTCTGGACCGTGATGATGGCCTCGCGATATCTTTTGAGGTATCGCCTGAAGAGAACCCTCCGAATGCCCCTCTGTATGGTCACGATAGACTTGAGCATCAGTTGGGAGCGCTGCAGCTCCAGACTTGCGTCGTCCTCGTCCCGCAGGAACAGCTTGGTTTTGCCAAACTGCCGATCAGAGTCGGTGGGCAAAGCAACTTCGCAGATCTGACGAGCCACCATTCGGCAGTCACACTTCTCAAGGGGTCCCACAGGTGGGACAAGCAACCTATATCTCTCCACAAAGGCACGGTAGGCGTGGCGAATGGGATAGCCCGCCCTCCGGATGCGGGCGGTCTCCATCATTCCCGAGTAGCGCAATTGCCTCACGCACAGCTCCTTATCGAAGTTCTGAAAGATAAATAGATGGGAAAATATTATGATTATTATATTACTTCTTATTTATTTCTCCTCCACTCACCTTTGGCTCCTTGTACTCATTTGGCTTGATGCAACGAATAAAGTAGGGATGAGCCTGCGACAGGGTCCGCATCAGCATGTCCAGAGAGTTCCTGAACTTGACGCACAACGTCGGCTGCTTCTTGGCCGTATCCATGGGCATTTCATGCGGAAAGATATCCACCAGATACTTGTTAGCAGAGCGTTGCACCAGAGCCCTCAGATCACCGCTGAACGAGTCCCGATTCTTTTCGAGGAAACCCAACGGATTGTACATGACAACGCCGGCGTAATGCCGGATGCCAAAGAGCGAGGTCTGAGTGGTTTTTCCCTTGACGTAGATGGATCGATTGCCATGCTGGACATGCAACTTCTCGAGCAGCGTCTGGTCCGTGCCCTTGGGAAACTTGGACTCCTCGTCGATCAGGGACATCAGGTTCATGGACTTCAGGCCAATGAGGTCAAGGATTTGCTGATTGTCCTGGAACTCGATATGCTGCCAGTTGATGTGCTCGTTCTGGTACTCGTCCTGCTCCATCTACAAAATAAATACCTTTAATTAGTAATTGATACCCGAAACACTTTTTAGTTACTTTACCTTGAAGATGTGTCCCACGAAGAACTGCTGCAGATTCTCATTCGCATAGTTGATGCACAGCTGCTCGAAGCTGTTGTTGTCAAAGTTCTCAAAGCCAAAGATATCCAGGACCCCGATGCTGTTCATGGGCTGATCGACTTGCTTGTTTATAGTCTCGTTGATCCTCCGCACGATGCGCACAAAAATGCCATCGTACAGCGACTTGACGAAGGCATCTCGTCCCTCCAGGGCTGCCTCCTTGGAGAGGCTGGTGGTCACATGCTCGCCGTGCACAAAAATGGTTCTCTGGGTGAGGGCGGCATTGAGAGGAGCAACGGGCACACCCAGCAGCTGGGCCACTTTTTGCAGATTTGGCGCGTCATCGATCTCGGCAGCCTCCAGGTTGGCCACCTCAGTGGCTGTGAATCTTAGGTTTCCCAGGTGCAAAATGGCAGCCAAAAGACTGAGAATACTCCACACTTCTTCCGGCTTAAAGGAGAGCACCTTCATGGCCGCCCGGATATCGGCAAAGTCCTTGGCATCCCCCCTTCCCGGCAAGGTGAAGCAACCGCCTTGGGCCAGATAATGGTACTGACTAGGCGACTGCTCCTGCAGCTTGAGGCGCTCCCGTTCCGGAGCCGAAAGCCCCGCCAGCATGCAGTAGAAGATGTGATAGTTGCGCTCGTCGCGACTCTGGAACACGATGCGGGACTTCTCCAGCAGGTACTGCTGGATCCTAGCTCCCTGGATGGCGCCCGCGGGCGTAAATCTGATCTCGATGTACTTCCCGAAACGCGAGGAGTTGTCGTTGCGGACGGTCTTGGCATTGCCGAAGGCCTCCATGATGGGATTGGCTTCGATGATCTGCTGCTCGATCCACGAGTGCTTGCCGCTGATCGCGGCCAGGTACTGCAGTATCAGTTTGGTGCTCTCCGTCTTTCCTGCGCCCGACTCTCCGCTGATCACCACGCACTGGTTCTCCTTGAGCCGCTGAAGCCTCTGGAAGGCATTGTCGCTGATGGCAAATATGTGGGGCGGCAGCTCGGATAGCGCCTTGTTCCTGTACAGCTGAATCTCGCGGTTCGTGTAGATGGGCAGGATCTGGTAGGGATTGATGGCCACCAGCATGGAGCCCGTGTAGGTCTGAAGTGAAAGATATTTTATTAAATGGAATCTTGGGTTCCTCCTGGGGATTACTCACATAAATTAACTGCTTGGCATAGCGATTCTGTAGGTTTCTTAGTATAGTGTACTCCTGTAAGTCTCCCAGGGTGATCATGTCCTCCACATCCTCCTGCGAGGTGATGTGCATGGCCTTTAGGACATCCCCAGCCGGCACCCAGAACTGCTTGTTCCGATCATCGCACACCAGGGTCTGCGTCTTTTCCGTCCTCACGATTCGTGCCCCGAAAGGCACCGCAAACTCACTGGCGGTATTTTGCGGCTTCACCCACACATATTCGCCCTGCGATTAAAGCAATTTGAAAAATAAATAAATGAGAGATTAGAGTCAAGGCATCAATGGGATTATCTGGGTAATGTAACCCAGTTAGCACAGTCAGCTGTATTGCTAACAAATATTTTACATTATTTTTAAAGTTTACTGATATCAGTCGCCAGAGGGAAGTTCATAAATCTTGGCGACGTGAGTCTATAAACATCACCCACAAAAGGTCTTAAAACTTTACAAAACCTTATCGGTCTTGGCTGCATTCGTTACCTGCGAGAGCAATAACCTTTTGGGCTAATTAAAGGTTTTTTTATATAATTATTCGTGAACTTGAACCTTTTTTATTCAATTTTCTCTGATTTTATCTATACTCAATCATCGATAAAATGCTAACAAAGAAATCCATATCGGTGTAAAACAATTAAGCAATGAAACCACCTTAAATTTCCCAAGATATTTTTAGGTTTTTATGGCCCCGCCACACCCAAAGCGATATCGAAGTGCAAAGATATTACTTAATGGCTTCCAGTTGCGTTCGTTCTTTCTATTTTACGTAAATCTCCCAGAAATAGGTGATTTAAATAAGGCTAATAATGAAAACAAACGGTAGCCGACTGCGGCAAATAATTGTAGTTGTTGCCAGGTGTTATCTTATCGGCGGAATACCGATACACAAAAAGGTCTTATCGGCATTTCGGGAATCGAAGCGGAGGGAACACTACTTGACACGGCAACCGAACAGGTGATAATTGCAAAATAAAAGGGAAAGGTCACCAAGGGTGAGGAGGAGGGGTATTTAAATCCCTATTAATTCAGCTAGCTTAGCTCTTTCATTTTTGGCAGTATCGATCTTCAACGACCTTGGTTATCTAAGGCAAGATAAGATTAAAGACCGGCTGATGTCATCCAGTGCCAATTATCAATTCGAAAATAGCATGGACACCACGCCATAAAAATCCAGACTAAATTATATTTTAAAACTTTCCTTTCGCCATAAATACTGATCGGCAATCAGACATTTCTGCTAATCGAAGTGTCTGACTATGAGATCACCCCCATAAACCATGACTCACGATGGTCACTAATCAATAAATATTTTAACAATTAGTCGACTAATTGTTTGTTCAGCACTAATTCATGGAAGTATTAATAAGAAAAGCGCTCTGATAAAGCGATTTTCAGGAAGGACAACAAGTTCCATTGAGAGTTTTACGATATTTGAATGCCTTTCCTTTGCAATCCCGAATGCTAGCAGTATCTCTTTCCTGTGCTTTAATTGGCTTTAACATTCGATAAGGCATTCGGGCTAAGAGCTCTCGCCTGAAGGAAGTATCCGGCATTTATTGTTAACTATTTTTGGCTTCTCTTGAGACTTTTGAGAGCTTGTGACGGACGCAATCGGACGTTAAGCTTCCTGGCCGTAAATACTTTAGGCCCATAATCACAGGCATTAGCACATTCCAATTAACACACGTGTAGGCGAGTGTAGTTGATAAGGAGGCAAGTTTTAAAATTAAAATGAGCCTCATGATGGGCACAAAGCAGAGAGCATTGCCGAAGGAATGTGATAAAACGATTCGGTGTTATCAGCGCAATTTTCTGATAACCAGAGCAAATCAAATGGGAAAAACTGCCACGACAACCAGGAAGTCTTTTCATTGTCTCTGCAAACACACACACAACTTACATGTTGCCGCACAAACTCGGACATGGCTGTTTTTTTTGTTTCGGTCTGGCCAATTTCACTTCACTCTACTTCACAGACACACGCGCGCCGTCGGTGTCTCTTAATTGGCAAATATTTGCCCAAAGATTTCGGTTCTGTTGCCACAGCCGTTTCCCGTATCTCGCACGATCCAAGTTTTCCGTAGTTCTGCTCGGTCCGGAGTCTCGCAAACGTCTGAGCTCTGCTCAATGGGGCCCTCGAATGTGGCGGAGCGGGTGTATTGCCAACTCTTATCGCGCCTGATAATAAATATTGAATGCTTTTTGGCAGCCCTCCATATGGCGGCGCTCTCAGCACAGAACTCCCACTGGCGGGGGTCTGCTTACCCCTTGGATTTTGCATACGTCATGATTAGCCGTATAATGTCTAGCGATAGGCATCCCTCTATGCCTATCTGGCGATGAGCCGGGTATAACTACACATATGTATATGTCACCGTAACTGACCCTGGCCATGAGTCATGTGATTGGTCATATGTCTGCAGCGGACCTGTATAACGCAAGCTAATGCCGATATAGTGCAATCTGGAGTACCTTTGGCTGCAAGGGGTCGTGACTAAAGGGTGCCAAAGGGATTGGGAATTGGGGAAAGAACCTTACTCGCTTGATGGCTTTTCCATATATAGTATATATTCTTATCGCTAAAATCCAAAAAAAGTGAACATCTGTTTGGCGGGCGATAATTTAACCATTTTGGCAAAGATTACATTTTAAGTAAGTTTAAATCTCAAGTGAGTCTTTTAATTAATGACAGAAATGTTAACTGTATAACAAATCTCTTTCAATTAGAATTACTTTTAAATTGTGGTCTTAATGTATTTAATTTGTGAAAGTATATATATAATTTAATGCAATTACTGCCTCTTTCTTAAAGAATAAAGAATATGTGATATCTATATATTTCTTATAATTTTTTTTGTTTGAAAATTTGTCCAAATTATAAAAATTATCTATAAAACAATATCTTAAATATATATACATTTATTTATAACAACCAACTCTTTATTACGCAGTTTAAATTAACGAAATAAATTCCACAATTGAAAGTAATTTCTGGAAAAAATAAATTCCCTGAACTACGTAAAAAAACGAAAACCTCTGGGTAATTTGGCTTTACCCCCTTTACCCCAAGCATTGTTTTTGAATCAAATCGATTCCATTTCAATAAAGATTACAAAGTCCAACAGTTGAACATTTGTTGACTATTCGTCATTTGCAGCAGCGTTTGGCTATCGGTCGCTTCGACAGCGCTTGTCATCTACTTTGGTAATTTGTTAAGCATTATAATCATAATTGAATGGGTTTGTTTATACACCGGACAGGGGAAGAGATAAAAGCAGAAGCGAGTAAACAAAATATACCATAGTGCTAAGTGCAATGGCTTTGTTTGTTTGAGTTTTATTTAATCCTAATATTATTTAAGGTTTTACAAGGTATTAAAATGAGGCATCCTGTATAGCTCATACGACATGTGGACCATTGATTATATGGCTGAACTGTACAAGCCATCTTATAATTAAACAAATAAGTTAACTTAAAAATGAATACAAAGTACCATTTTTATATTTATAAGCCTCTTGTTGCCCCGTTTTGCCTGTCACCTTTGAACATTACTCATACGCCACGATGTACACATTTAAATACTGTCCTAGCGGATTATCATGCTGTGAGCTCTAAGAATGACTTCAGTTCACCTTTATCTGGCTGACACTCAATTTTGTTTTGGCTCTCTCCCCCTCCGAATCTACTGCGACGTCATCTCTGGCAGTAGATTATTGTGGCCTTAGCAAATTGTTTGGCGATAAGCGCGGGAGCAGCTCCAAGTGGCTGTAATAAATTTCAGGTGCCCAGGGGGACACGAAATGGCACGTGCCGATGGAAACGCGGCTGGGTATCTGCGGTATCTGGGGTGTGACTTTCCCCGAGTGGAGAACGATGTAGCTGCCAATCCCGCCAGCTGCACGTATTAATCCCCATCGCCCCAAGTCCTGCTGCTTTCCCTTAGCTGGTCGAGTCCTTGGCGGAATGCAACGAACCCGTGCGGAAAGCTCGCGGAGCGGGAAAAAGTCGCATATAAAAAGCGCAATTAGGATTATTCTGCGAGTGCGGTTAGCAGGAGAAGAGCAGGGACAACTCAGCAGCTGGGCTAGCTCAGCTTTTGACCCAATTTCGGACGACACAAGGAAAGTCCTAGACGCCTGTACATCAAGAGAAATACTTGGGAATTTCTATTTAAATATTTGATAAATATATTGATATTAAGCGAGGAATACTTTGTTAACATTTTTTGTTTACAATTTATAGTTGAAAAACCAACAGATTAAAAATTCCATATTTAAGACATTTTTGATTAATTTTTATCTGGCATTCTGCTGGAATTTTCATACAAAATAAGCTTAAGAAATAGAAAAGAAGATTTTCACTTAAAACATTTTTTTTTTCTCTGCAAAGAAAATGGAAAAAGGAAACGGCGCAAGATGACAGCAAAGACTTTTCACTCTTCTATGGGGCTTTTGCCGTCTGCTGGCGGCGCATAAAAATTCGATTAAAGTCGGCGGCGGCAGCCAAAGGACACGGACATGGACATGGACATGGACAGCAAGCAACTGTGCCGTCATAAATTCCATGACGATAACGCGGCGTATGCGCAATGTCGAGCAATTTGTTACGAGTTGTGAGATGCTAGATGCGAGGTGAACCCAAGCAATCATCGTCAGGCGGACAATTTACAATGTTTGCCATGTTCCGCAGATAGCAGGCAGCATCGTTTCCCATTGCAGCACTCGCTCGCTGACACTGATAATTCACTTGGCGATATACACCGACGACGTAGCACGGCACCCACTCCGCCCGCTGGTGCAGCCCCTCGAACACATCGTTGACCTATATTTGGGCATCAATGAAACGCGAGCAGATGTGGCCAACAAAGCAGCGCCTTTTCAATGCTATTGAGTAAAAGCTCCAAGTAGCCGCTTCGCTGGAGAAAAGCTGCTGTTGTGTGTCACAATCTCTCTCTCTCCGGCGAAGCTTTGGGACTGGAAGAGAAAGCTGTGTTTTCCTATAAGGTGACTTTTCATAAGATAAGACTATATCGTGTCGAGGGACTGTCTACACCAAGTGAGGAATAATAATAATATAATCAAATATTAATTCGAAATATGGGAAAAGTTTTCAGGGTTCTTTACCTCTTTTTTAATAATTATTTACTTTAAATAAATATAATTTAGTCAATAAATATGGTAAACATATTTAAAATAGGAATAAGAAGTTACCAAATAAAATTGAATAAAAATTATAATAAATATAATAAAATATTTAAAACCATAAAAAGTCTCCCACATAAAAATAAATCCAACAGCTGACTGACAAACAACCGAGATATAGAAGACACAATTTTAAAAATGAAACCCTTACTGGCGGCGACTGGAAAAGGTAATCAGCTGGAGAAGTCCAAAAAGAGAGACACTGAGAGCTTGTTGGCCAGTGAGATGGGCAAAAAGGGTGTCAATGGAAATGCTCGGAATGGAATCTTATAGATACACTCGCTCTCCGCGAGTTTTCCGCTCTTTTCTCGGGTAGAAGGCGATGGCGGCTAGCGGCTGGCAACTTTTCAATCCAGTTCGAGTCAGCCAGCGGAGTGGACGTCCTTCTTCTCAGTGTGATTCTCTCTCGCGACTCTCTCTCGCGCGCCGCGAAGTTAAAAGTGAAATTGGGTTTTAAAATTTTACTTAAATGTATAATTTTTAAATTAACCAAAAACCAAAAGTGTAGGATTCGGAAAAATTGGGAAAATTCATGTCAATTTGATTACATTTTCGGCTCGCATTCGGCTGGCATTTAAAATGCCATAAATTATTTAAGGCATTTATTTTGATTCCGTTGCGTTTGTTGTTGTTGTTGCTGCTGCTTGGCCCACAAAAACAGAAATTGTTTGCCCTCCAGGAGCGACAAAAACAACGACGAGCCGTGAGAAGCACTGAGAACCGACCGACGGACACCGAAAGGCCCGAACGGCAAACATACCGAGCTCGGGATATCCAAACACCAGAGGCACCAAAGACGCCGAAACCCATTCAGTCGCGTGAGAGCATCGCATCTGACCGCACCGCATCGCATCGCATCCTCGAGATACATCCGCATCTGTGGGGCGCATCCGGACTTTTGAGATTCATACGCGAGTGCAAATTGCAGCGGCCGCCTGTCAATTAATTGAACCCCAAAGCTAAGATCCATCATTAGGTCTCCAAACCGTTGGAGGAAGGAAATAACAAAGACCGGAGGATTCCAAGGGTTCAGCTCAAAGCTCTTCTCACCTTTTCCTGGTTACAGGTGAGTGCTGTGGCTCTTCGGATGAATGCCGAAGGGAAGGTGGTGCTGGGCCCTTTATGACCTATTTGGAAGTGAAGGGCTTTAAATGCAGTTATTCGGCAACCACAATGGATTTTCCTAAACCGAACGTAATTAAGAATTCCGAGAACTTTCCATGTGGAGTTTTTCTAAATGAAATCTGTTTAGGTAAAACTTAATTTTCCAAAATAATTAAAGTCCAATGATTAAGATTGATTAACGCTCAATTTATATTACAAAAATTATATATTATCATGAGGAATTCAATAATTATTTTATTATTTATTAACTATATAAATTATTAGAATTATTGTAATTTATATGTAAAGTTGTTGAATAATTAAGAGAATTAAATTAACATTAAACTATAAGGACATTAAAATATCTTTTTTAATAGTCGTATTAATTTTTATTTGTACTAAAAGAAAATAGTTTCTAGAAGTGTTCGATATTTAATTTATTGCTTAATGTAAGAGGCATTAAACTTATGTTAAAAAATAACATTTTTAGAATGCAAACACGAAGGAGAACCATAAACTTATAAGCAAAATATATAAGCCAAAAAAACACAAATTCCGGAAAACTTTAATGGATTTTCGCCAAGACAGATTTTTCCTTAGTTTCTTTGTTGATTTCCACTTGAGAGCAGAGTTCCTCCGCCTCAGCTGGGAGTTCAACAACTTTTTGTAAGAGCTTTCCGCAACTTTGGCTCAATTCCGATTGCAATTTGCCAGCAATTCAGAGTAAATTTCTCGTTCGCACAGCATCCAGATTGCATGCGGGAATGATTATGAGCGCATATTACGCATACGCCCCGTCTGACACAAGCGAGTTGTGCTGCTGAAGATGGCGAGCAGTCAATGGTCTCTGCATGGCTGTATCCTCGCCCATTTACCCTTTCGGTAATTGCAGGAATTGTCCCTAATGAGACAGTTAAAAGGCAATCGTCAGTGCAGTCCTGCCGCCATTTCTTCTTATTCATCCATTGAACGGAATCCTTGAGTAACGCGCTTGGCTAGCTTTGAATGCCTTTTCGGTGCGCTCACAATCTCAATTGGAATGCATTGCGCCGAAGGACATCTGCGAAGGCAGAAGGACCACTGCCAAAGGAGGCCTTTTGCCTTAGCGGTACATTACTCAGTTTATGACCGGATTATAGCCGTAAACCATTTGGAAGTTGACAAAACCAAGCCAGCAGACAGCTAATGCTTGCTCCTCCTCACCATTTTATGCATTTGCCCAAAGGGCGACAACACTAAACCAAAGAAAAGGAAGCTGGAATGCCCCAAAAAAGACCTTTTTTCACACTTTTTGTACACTGAAGAAAATGATAAATATAAAGAGTAAAGGTGGGATTTAAAGGGAATTATATAAATAAGAGTTTCGTTATCAAAAAATAGTACTTTAATTTCTAAATAATTAAAATAAATATGAATGTCACCAAAACTTTCCCACAGTGGATGTCACTGCCCTTTAAGATACCCAAAATAAAAAATACAAAAACTGTAAAAAGCAGTAAAAGGAAATTCAATTTGTTTGGCCTATAAGGATATCCTTTAGGCCTTAAAGTCTTCCCGTTTACCTTTCGCTTTCCTTCAGTGCATGCCGATTCCCTTAGTTAACCCAACACAAAGCGATTTGTTTTGCGAGTGTTTTGTCGTTTTCATTGCTTCCTAGTTTATTGTGTTTTTGTGCAAACATTTTTATTCGATTGCCTTTGCGACTTTCGGTCGCTTTTTTCATTTGCTGATTTGATTCTCATGTTAATTTTGATCGCTACGCCGGATCGATACTTTTACGGGCGGAGATAACATTTAAGTGCGCCCAAGTGTCGCCTACCATATTTCCGAAATTTATGCTAATTATGCAAACGCCTCTGCTCAAGCGCTGCGTATGCGTAATATTTTCAGCAATATTTCCCTTTTGTTTTGACAAAGACAACAAAGGTCGCGGTCTGTGCTGAGATTTCCTAGGCGGTGCGTCCAAAAATAGAAAACTGAGCTCATGGATTGAATGGAAATGGAGCGGGGGAGGAATAAAAATACTCCCTCGCCATATTGGCAGGGAATCCGAGAAGTTGCCTTGTCGAGGGCAAGTCTTGATTCCCGAGCGTTTGATTTGACAGGACGCCCATTACTCATGACAATGGACCCTCTCCTGGCCGTCACTTAACCCCCCTGTTTTCCCCATACGGGCTTCCGAATCGACAATATATCCAAGATATTGTCTGCGCTGATTTATGCGTAGTATTCCTTCCGAAATGTTTATTTTGAGCCCCTTTTTCCGAAGGACCAGGGAATTAGTTCATCCTGCCATGTTGGCCACGCCCCGTCGCTCACTCCGCCCCCATTTGGCGCTGGGCTGGTTTTTGTGTGTTGCTTTCAATTTGTTTGTTTATTTCACTTTTCGGAAAAAGGTCAAAGTTGGCCACATTTTCCCTTCGCATTCGCTTTGGCCTCTCCGCCCATGCGTGTTTGCTAGTGTGTGCTGGATTTTGTGTGTTTTTGCGAGGCGTCGTTGTGGGTGGGCGTGGCTCTCGAAATTTTGTTTATGTGCTTCTCTGGCATTCATTAAAAGTCCGTCCAGCGCCTGAAAACTTTGAAGAGATTATCGACTCGACCAGTCATAATATTTATGGGGAGGCCTGTAAAAAGGTCAGTGTTTGACCTTTGCCTACCCAAAAAATAAGGCCCATTGTTGCCCCAATTTTACAAATGACAATAACACATGATCTGCGATAAGAAAATTGAAATCAAAGACAACACCCCCACACGAAAGGCAAGCTCGAGGAAATATTTTCTTATCGAGGGGCGGGGCCTGACATTTTACAAATGCCAGCAATAAAATTAACTTAAATAACGTTTATTCTGCGCATCGAATTTCACTCGCGAGGCGGTTGTTAAAGCCAGGCGGAGGAAAGTGGGAGGGTGGAGGCAGCCTTGTGATGGTAAATGACTTTGACAAGGAGCGGAAAACTCGAGAAGAGGGCAAAGGAATACTCTGGGTAAAGCGACAAGGGCAGCTGGTGAATACTCTTTCTTGTATTTTTATTGCACATTGAAATTTATTAAATATTTTATTTCTTCACAAATAATTGACAAATAAGCATATATTTTATATAGAAAATAATAATAAATATATAATGTATTGCTCAAGTCTAGAGCATCCGAAATTTAACGAACTTCTTTTTTTATTTATATATATTAGTTGTAGTTTTTTAATATATGTATATTATTTATTACATTTTCTTCTCTCCCCTTATGTTTATGGATAGTAAACTATTTTTTATGGAGTTATTTTTATATCTACACTTAAGGTTGCCTCCCCCTGTCCCCTGGCACATGCATTTATGGGGAATGGATCCCATCATGTGCGCTCTCATCGATATGACAGCTCTCCCCCAGCGCCGCCCCTTGGGTGAGTTATTATGACCTCAAGGCAATCCCCCTTCCGTCGTAAATCGTGGAATATGCAAATGTTCCTTGTGTCAACTCATTGACAGCACACGGCAATATAATTCTAATTTATGTGAACCTGAAATCGTTGCGTTTGTGCAGTGTCAGGCAAATCGAAAACTGGTGAGGGGACTGCTCATTTGCATCCCTTTAGCAGGAAAACTAATTATAAAGTTTTCCAGTGGAACGGGGGGAACTTTAAACTAACTAAACTAACCTCAGAGTTGAGCTTGAGCGTAGGCAACACTCTCTGTAATATAATTCCCCGCTAAGTAGGCCAAACTGTAACCGGATTCTATTTAAATCGATCCGAATAAGGTCATAAGTAATGTACAGGGAGTTCAACTGTTCAACTATTCTTCCCCTTTATACATATCTCCTCGAGTGAACAATTACGAATTCAATTAACAATCAATTTGCATAACAAACGAGCGAGGCAAACAATTCAGAGTATACATGTTTGTGTGCGCAAATATGTTTATTTATTTAATTGTACGACCTGACCACATGTACACACACTCTTCGGGTAATCCTTCTGGCAGGGCTAGTGTGTGTGTATCGGTTCGACATGCGAGCAACTTCCGTTTCCGCTGCTCGAAACTGAAACACAAATCATATTTCCGCTTCGCATTGGCAGCCCCTAAATGCAAAAAGGCGAGACCGAAGCGGTTATGTCAGGTAAATGGCACAAATTTGCTGCCAATTGCGACTAATTGCGAGCAGCACAAACCTGTACACATACATAAATGCAAACAAAACACATTCGTTTAATTGCGAAATGAAACATGGCGCTCGCATTCAAAATGCGCATTTCCGGTCCGGTCCTGCTCGTTCGCTGTTGCACGGGGACAGTTTCATTTATTCATTAGCTAGCCGGGGCCAACTTTCCCGGGGTGAGAGTCCTCTTTTGTCCTACTTTACCCCAATCCA
>JAEIIJ010002402.1:0-28550 GCA_018904815.1 Drosophila ogumai
GCAGAAATAAAGTTATTAAAGCTTTTTTAATTTTTAGTATAATTTATTTTGCTTATAATATTTCATTTGTATATTTATATTTAAAATAACTAATCCAAAAACTAATATTTTTTATCCCCAATAAATTAATATTCATTCAATTTTCCCTTTTATTTTTCTCTCTGCACATCTCCTTGGGTTCAGAGTGTCTTCGGTTGAGTTTTTGCCCCATGCCGTCTGAATCTTTGGGTCTTGCCTTGGACGCTCTGCAGGAATTTTAATAAACGAATGTCAATATTTGCCCAACATAAAGCAGAAAATACAACGAGCTCCGGGATGGGGATCTACAGTTGTGTAGTTGTAGTCGTCGGAGTGAAAGCTGGAGAGAGGAAAAGTGTGTGGAAAACCAACGAAGGCCCTCAGTCAGAATTTGTGTGTGTCTTTTTCCCCTCTACTGTGGTGTTTGCTTGAATTTTGTATATTTTTCTGCAGCTCCTTCGATTTTGGGCAATTCAATTAATCGGCAATTGGAATGCAATTGCTGTCACAGGTGTTGGAATCGATAAGCTAAGCTAAAAATGGGACTTTGGATTGCCTACGGAGTGTATTTATTTGTGGGAAAATGTTGTGCGGAGTTTAAATTGTAGAAGTCGTTTTTGGTTAGCCGATAAATTGAGGAAATCGTTTTTATTGTCTGTCATTTAGTGTGTTAATGAATGTATAGTTTAGTTTAATTTCTAATCATTTTAATCGGAACAAAATACTAAAAAGAAGACAAGACATTCCTCCATCTATATTCAAGCCAACTAAATTAGTCCTTTCCTTTCTAATTTGTTGCCAAAGCAAAATTGTGGAGAAATGTGAATTCGATTTCAGGTAAATCGTTCTGTTCTGCAATCCAGGAGTAACTATTCCCGATAATCAACCTTTGCACAAGGTCCCGGAATAAGCAAACAAGTAAACAAATGCCAAGCAGTTGTGTTTCCATATCTGTGCATCCATCACAGGAGATACTATTGGTTGGGTGGAAAAACCAGGAGAGGAGCGGGCGAAGAGTAAACATTCCCAGGTATAGATTACAAGGCAATCACCTAACACCTGAGCTAAGACTCTGATAAGGCACAAACTATCCATTCCGTTTTTAGCTTCCTTATTTCCCCATTTGTCGATATATGTTTCTAAATGCACAGGGAGAAAAATCATGAAAGATGTGTTTTCTAATTTAGAGAAATTCAAGATTTTTAGAGGGTAAAGTAGTTAAGAAAACGTTGAACGGGGGGAATTTGTAGGGCAATTTTAATTAAATATTTAAGAGAGAGGAAGAATCTCTTTTTTAAGAAGAACTTTACTAAAACTTGATTCAATATTTTATAATAATTATTGCAGTTTTTTTAAGTAAATGCATAGCTGTAAATATCCTATATTTTTCTCTAAATGTTTGCTTTTAAACCTTTCTTTTTTAAGTGTAACCATAGTGAAGTGTTTCCCATTTGGTATCTTTTTTTCTCTGCCTGCCGTTCACTGTCTCAAAAAAAAAAAAAAGAAACCCCATACAAACGCACTCGATAATCGTTAGCAGTTATCATGGTTTTTGGCACTACACGACAGCTAAAAAAAACCTAAAAAAGCGATACGTACTCGTACGTTTGTATATATGTATATGTACAAGATATAACCAAAGAAGTGCTTTGGCAACACTCCGGGCCAAGAAAGGGCACTCGATCTCGGTTGCCTCGTCTTCTTCCTGGCAGAAAAACACTTAACTATATAGTGTTTTTTTTTCTTGACGATTTTCGCTAGCAGAGCCGTCGCTGCTTTATCAATTTGACACATTGACGTTGAGCGCTGAAAGTGCATTAAAGTAGCTGGCAGGATGCATAAGATACAAAGTGTAACTCGAAAGCAAGTTTTCCACTTTTTCTAGATTTTCCCTCGAGGCGTTTTTTTTTTTTTTTATTGACACCTGACCCGATTCACGGTCAAAACCGATGACAAATTGTGGATTCCGGGGCCGGAAGAGAGGAGAGACTGGGCTGCGATGGAGATCTGCTTGTTAGCGCTTTTGGCATTGTTTGTGCACTATTCTTGTGCCTTTTTCCTAGTCTTATTTTTTCTTCTTTTCTTATGCCACTTTTTTCCCCTTTTTCCCCTCTTTTACCACTCTTTTTCCCCCTCTTAAGCCCCCTTGCATACCCCTAGTTTAGTTGGCTTTTTTGCTTTTGCACGCTTTTTCGGTTTTTAGCCAAGTCATGGAGCCGCATTTCTCACATCAAAAGTGGGGATCCAGGGCGAGGGGTTCCTTCAGTACTCAAGCCCAGACTAAAGTCTATGGCGCAAAGAGCCCCCCAGACAGGATATGAAAAAGTGTCGGTGTATAATGGGCAAAAGTCGGAGATATACACACAGCACAACAAAACAAATACCAGAGTGCAAATAAAGATGGTAAAATGCACTTAAACTCAAGTGAACTCTGTCTTTGGTGGCACACAGAAAAAAGAGGTAACTGAATCTAAGAAGTTTCCTGGAATAAAAATTAGATTTAATTGAATATTCCCCGAACTCATGGCTTGGACTCTACACTCATTGACGAGCCAATTTGCCATGACTCACTATTATTTGAGGGTAATTTGTATGAGTTTTTATTTCTTTATAAAGACTAGTTTATCGGCTATGCTATCTTAAGAAAGATAAAGAATATTTCCTTATCTGATTTATTGGTTCTGGTAATTTAAAAATGGGCATTACCGAGCTCTCTATAACCAGGAAAGAAAAAAAAACAGGGTTATCTTTAGAAATTGATTCAATTTTTTATCTCTATGGTTTTTAATAAAGATTAGGTTATTTGTATTACTTATTTTTGAATATCTTATCTGATTTATTGATTACGAAACTGTTTAGTTTCGATCGAGTTATGGTGAAATTAAATATCTTTGAAACTATAGCTTTATCTAGGGTAAATCCCCAATAAAGATTAAGACTTCAAAAAAACTCTCTTATATATAAGTGAACCCTAATTATTTATTTAAGCTTTCTGGCCGGGTCTGTGACATTTTTTTAATGACAAGTATTAACCAAGTTTGGAACTCTTAGTGGAGCATTAAAGCTGTGTCTCTATAAGGTCCACTGGGCCAAATTGCTGGCCATAATAACCAAAAGGCAGTGTAATAAATTTTAAATAATTACCTATTAAGGCTTTACTTTGCCCGTTGTCTGTTACGTGCACATGAATCATCCGCACTTGTATATATATATCCTGGTATACAGATATATATACAACTTGGTTTGTGGCCATAATGGTCTCAAAGCGAAGAGGAAGAAACATGGGGAAAATGGTCGCTCGAAATTGCTGTAATTTATGATGATGTCCTAGATTACATTGCAAAATTGTTTTCTTTCGATTACAGTTGCAACAAATAGAGAGATATATATTTACAGAGATATGCATTCAACTCTGGGTTATAAGCGTAGGCATTTGTCAAGGCAGTAAAAAAAATTAAATTAAATGTAAATATAGTAAACGTGTAGCATAAATCCATGCGTGACAGTTTTGAGCCCCCCTTCCACGAAAACCTACTGCTAAACTGGTTGCGACAACTTTCTATATAGAGATACTTAGATACATCTGGCCGCGGCTTCCTTGAGCCGAGCGAAAAGCGGACAAAAATTAAATGCAAAACTGAACCTAAATATTTGATCTAAACTATGCCAACCTGGTTTCGTTTCGACTAAAAAAGAATACAAAAAGTTTCTATTATGTCTTGGGAACTTAAGCAGTTGATTTACGGCCTCGAGTAAGTACTTTCCACATGTGTGAGTGGGTTTATCTGCCAGAACCTTGATACACATACATACATATATAGTCTCTTTTTTTCTGTTTTTTTTTCAACTATCGCATTATTTATGAGTTTGTTTGTGTGTGGGTCATGCTCGCCCGTCTCTCCTATCAGCTCATTACAATGATTTATATTCGGCATTAGATAAATGCTATTATATTGTGAAAGTTGTAAATGCGCCGCATGTATAGTTGAGTATATTTTTGTATTTATCAAATTTCCCCTTTCTAAAATTAGTTGTGCAAAAATTGCGCAAATTTCTTTGAGGCTGAGCCTGCCAAGAAATACATCTTACAATCTGCCAGAGAATTATAATGCGGAATGCAACAATTTCTGTCTCAATAATAGACACAAAAAGGCAACATTGTTGGAATTGCTTTTGAATGCTAATTGAATACGCCAGTGTCCTAATGAGCATTATTTAAAGGCTAAATGGCTTTGGTCAGCTGTCGTCTGCATATACAAATATTTTCTTTGATTATTTTCAAGGAGTATTTATAGCTTGAGGCGAGGTTTTCTGGTATTTATTCTACAATTAAATATATAATAAATAAAGGAAAGCCGTAAACAAATTAACAATCAATCACAAATAATGACAAATTATGATTTGTTCAAATAAAAATAACCACAAGTCTGAGAAGAACAAGCTATATATTTTTAAATATTTGTTTCTGTTACTAGATGTTCAAAGCTCATTTAAACATATTTCCACTCAATCATTCCCATCTTAACAATTTTTCAAAATTAGTTATTTACAAAATTTCATCAATTTCGTGTACATTTCCTGCATTTTCTTTTATCCCAGACATGCAACAGCATTTTTTTCTGGCTGGTTGTTAGCTGCAACTGCAACATGCAGCTGCCTTTCTCACATTGCTTTTTATTTTGTTTTTATTTCTCAGTGGTGGTGGTGTTGGTGTTGCCTCTAATGATCTGCACGATGTTAACTTTAATTTATGTATAAATTTAATTTAATGCCGGAAAAAATGCATAAAAAATGGCTATATTTTGTAATGAAAATTTGGCAACAAGAAAAGAGGAGAGGAGGAAGCGAAAATAAAATAAAAAACTTTTGTTCGTCTCCTCAAATGTCAGGCATTGTCATTGTTGGGGTTTTCTTTTTTTCCATTGATTGCTACTCTTAACTTTTACGTTATTTAGTTTATGTAATTTTCTTCGAGTTTCGTTTCATATTTGTTTGATCAATTTCGGTTTTTGTGTGTGCGACTGTGTTAACTTTTTTGTGGTATTCAATTTGTTGATCAAACAACTTATTGTTTGTAAAAGTATTTATTTTGTTTTCTTTCCCTCGAATTTCACCCATTTAATTTGGATTTCTGTTTGTGGTATTTGCTGAATGAAATTGTTTGGTCAGAGCTTGTTAATGCTTTATTGTTTGTCATTATTGTTTGCTTAATTTCTTTTATTTATGCTGCCTAATTCGGGTTAGGGAACTTTAGATATTATAAAGATATTCTTTGGTTTAAGCTTTAGGGATATTAAATTTCTATCTGATTTATTTCTTTACTTTCTGAACTTTTAATCCCAAAACCCTTTATAATTTCAACATTAAATGGCGGTGGGAAATCTCTAACCGTAATAATCGTCCATTAATTCAACTCAGTCTGTGTATAATGAAGTAATTAAAATTAAAATTCGGAATGAGCGCACCTATTTATCCCACAGCCAATCAATTTAGATTACACACACACAACATCCCAAGACTAGGGATTTATGGACCGTGGCCCCTAGGAAGGGGAATAAAGAGATATCCCCTTCTCTCGGAGCAGCTGCAATACCTGAGATTAATGAGGGTAGAAGAGGGGCCCCGAAGACAGTTGTCGGTATAAAAAAGGGTTGATAAGGAATTTCGATTAGAACAACAAAAAATACACACCGCCCGAGGGGTTAGATAACCTTCGCTCTCTCACGTCTTGAAATTCCTTTAAAAGCCAGAGGGAAGAATGTATATATATTAATGAGAGAATTCTTATAAAGACATGTGATTCTTGATTGCCAAAATTTGTTTTTGCTCTCATAATTGTTTGCAGCTATGTATATATTGCGTACAACGTACAAAAGTTGAGAAATTGCGTGTGTATGCAAAACTTTTACATGGATTTATAAGCTGGCAAAACTTTTTCCCCACTCAAAAGTTTCTTATGTGGAAAAAAATTTATGACAGTTTGGGAAAAGTTTTTGTTCATTTTTTTCATATTTTTTTTGCCCCTACAGAAGAACAAAAAAATTACTTAAAAAATGACAACGAAGAGAAGAAAGCATCACAAATTGAAGGCGTTTCGGTTCTTCCAAAGGGGCGTGGCAGGCCAAGTACAAATGCGGGAATGGTAGAAAAACTAAGGTAGAGAGAAAGCAACTTTTATGAATTGAATTGCATAAATCATGTGGGGAAAAGTTTTGTTCTCTCTGCTGAGAGATGAGATGAGAAATAGGGAGAGAGACAGAGCAGAGCTGGTCTTGAGGATGCTCAAGGTAGCGCCTATTTCAGGCAAATAAATTCACAGAGACACGCGGAAATGCAAGGGAGGCGACCCGGGCGTATACTTGATATGGTAATTTATTATGTTTTTATTGCCTTTTGTTGCTGTTGTTGCTGTGTGTGTGTCCGTTGTGTGCGATGAGCCAAAGCTGCAGCCCTTGCCTTTGCCTGGTCATTAATCTTTGTTATGCCACTCGCTCACACACACTTACACACACACACATGTGAGCCGCACATTTCCCCTTTTCGCAAAAAGGAAAACCACTCACTATAAGTTATCCTTTTGCTTTTGTTTGCAACTTGAGTCGCGGCCAAAAATGCCGCCACGCATAAATACGAGTCTATTTAAGTTTTCTTTTTTTGTATTTGCACCATTAAAAGAGGGGCATATCAGGCGACTCAGACAGCTGATAAGGGTTTTGAAATAAATGGCAAAAATATTTAAATTGTGCCAAGAAAAATTGTAAATTTAATTCCATTAGAGTTTACCTTGTTTCTTCTTATGGTATTTTGCATAAGAGTTAAGGTAGTAAATAGGTAAGGAATGGAGTAAGAGGAGTACAGAATGTATTATATAATTTTTAATGAGTTTTTTAAAGAAGTAGATTCAAAATAAAAGCATTCTATAGACATTCCCCTAAGATTCTAAGCAGAAAAATAAATAAAAAAGAGCAAACCAAGCATTAAATTGGAAATTCTCTTCCGATATTTGCAAAAATAAATATTTTAAAAAATATAAAATTAGTATTCAATAATATAATAAATATTATTATCCTTTATATTATCCTTTTCCTTTTGAAAATTACAACTTTTTCATTAAGATTTTGGTTGTAGTCTAATGAGTATTATAATAATTTTTTTATATCCACTCCCTAGAATTAAAAAGGGCATCCCTTAGTCGACACATTAAATACAAAAATTACTTTCTTCCTGCTTTTGTTGTTGTGTGCGTATGTGTGTATAAGTGTAGCGCAAAAAAAAAAATTAAATTGCGCAGATAAATTTGCGCAACGCTAATAAATTAATATTTATGGTTGCCTGCCCTGCATAATTGTAATTCTGGCTTTTCTATCTCCCTTGCACGCTTAGCTCCACACAAAACGGGTATATGGTGTAATTTTTGCCATTTGAAAGCCTGTTTATTTCGGTTTAAATGTATTTCGTACTTTGTATCTTGTATCTTGAATCTTGTACTTTGTATCTTTTACTTTTTGGTGGATTTTGTAAACTTTCTTTGGTATCTTTGAGGCTTATACTTGGAGTATATTTCGATTTGAATTGTTTGTAAACTTTCCTTAGCTTTTTTTAAATTGGAAATTTGTTGTGTAATTTTAGCATTTATAAAAATATTTTTCTTTATATTTTTTTCAAGAAAAACATTGTATATTTTATGTTGCCTCTCCGTGATTTATGAACCCATTATATCACATAATTTGTTGTCTAGAATGCTGTTTTCTATGTGCAACTTGCTGTTCTCGAGCTTGGAATCTTTGTATTTTTTCTAGATTTATTTCATGTTACTTTTTGCACATTTGGCTCTTGGCCATTGCAAAATTAGTGCAATCCAACATAGTAAATGTATCGCGACGATGCACATCATATAAATCTATATATAAACCATGCGATCTCGTTATTTTATCTCTTACGTTTGTTGCTTGTTTTTCGCTTCTTTCCTCCTCCTTTTTTTTCGTAGTGTTTTTTATGTCGTGCCATTTCAGCGAAGCTCGGCAACAAAGCATAATAAAACTAATTGTCTGCGCTTCGCTCTCACACACAGATACTCAAACACACACACATGCCTCATATTCGCAGATAGTTTCGCGAAAAAAGCGAGCGAGAGAGGAAGATGGAATGGGAGAAAAGGAGAGACCACATGTTTGCCATTCTGAGTGTTTCCTTCGTCTGGAGAATTCGCCAAAAGACATAAGAACGAAAAGGCAACGTGCAAAAAAAGAAAAATTCACATCTCTGGCACAATATTTCTTTGCTTTCCCTTTGTTGTCGCACTTTATTTTCCTCTTTCTCTGAGGGTTCTGTTTTCCTTTTTGGTCTTGATGCCACTCGCCATTTTGTACCCCTTTTTACGCCCCCAAAAAGCGCACACAAAGTTTATTTGTATTTGCAAACTCCAACTTTGTTGCAATTTCTCTTCTCGGGATTGGGAAATCTGATCTTCCACAAAAAAGTTCCTTTTTAGGAATTTATCTGAATTAAATCTGAAGAAATTCCCAAGAGATCTTAGAGGATCTTCCATGAACTTGATTTTAAATTATATGATTGATATTCCCTTAAAGTTTTCCCACTTGTAAAGTATTTATTAATATGAAAATAACCGTAAAACAATTATATTTATTGCCTACGGAAACTTTTCAACATTTATAACTTATAAAGTTTATAAGTAAACTTGTAAACTTTAGGTGGGTTTTCCATATAATTTCAGGTTATAAAACGTATCTGAACATTATTCGTTTTATCTACCACAAATAATTATATATTGGAAGTAACAAAGACCTCAAGGTTAGGAAATTAATGAGCAATTAAATTAATGGAAGTGAATAGAGTGGATTTCTTTACTTATTGAAGCGTAGATGCTTTTAAAGATACATATATCTAAACTCCTTTGAAATTTTATAATTAATATTTTTTATTCAATTATTATAATTATTGAAAAAAAAATAATAAACAAAACTGCCTGCAAGCACTGTCTAATTTACGAAATATTTCCCAACCATGTAATCCCCATTTCCCAACTTGCTTCCCCCGCCGCCCTTAGAAAATCCAATTTCCCGCTCTGTTGCGGTTATGTTGCAGCAACGCGCATTTTCGCGCGGTGCATGCCTCATCGACGTCATGCGATGTGCAGATACAAAGCCTCAAAGTAACACAAAGTGTATCTGGCGGGATCTGTGCCGCTCTTTTTTTTTTGGCCACTCGCTTTGCGAGCGGGAAACTTAATTAATTCATTAAAAATGTAGGAATTGCATGCTTTGGTCCGCTTTAAGTAAATGAATTATTAATGGCAACACCAGAAGGATGGGGCTAACGCTTCTCTGTACTATATATATCTATATATCTAGATGTATCTAGTATATATTTATTCTTGAAAAGGTTCTCCCGGATGTCAGCACTCTTTTGTGGCGATTTTTGCAAGTGTAATTTTTTATTTTCTCTATTTCTTTTTCATTTATCTCTTGTCTTCGATTCAATTTCGTTTCGTTACGCTTTGATTTTAATGCAAAAAAGCTGTTGTTATTTCACTTCTTTGATTTGTTTGTTCACTCGAGTACATTTATTGATTATATCGTATCGTAGTCGCCGTCGTCGTCGTTGTCTCTGAGTGATTGAAGTTGCCCCATTCAGCGAGTCTGCCATGACAGACAGAATGTTATTTCCCAGATGATGGTTAGTCAGCAGCAAAGCAGCTAAAATCCGAGAAACCGAATATCGAAGTTCAGAAATCAAAGTCTCTGGTGGGATCACAACCTTCGACATCCCAGAAGAGCCGGGCTTTCGTTCGGGATACGATTCGATCATCCACAAAATAAGAAAAAACCATTGTCACGACCTGGCATGACTTTTGATATTCTGAGGGCAATGAATTTTGGGTTTATTTTCTTGATTTTTGATTAGTTTTAATTGGTTAAGTTTAAGTGTATTCTGCTGAATAATTTACAAAGAAATCAATAAATTTCTTGAATAAATTTAAGAATGGTTTTTAAGGTATTTATTTATTAAATTTATAAAGATGGTAAATACTTCATAGAATATTCAAGTATTTTCTACCTTCTTTATTTTTTTATTTCTCAGTTAAGTAAAGTTAATTTTCTTTCCTATTTATGATTACCTCACCCTCCACAGACATTAAATAAATGTTTTCCTTTCATAGCCTTAGCCAAGTTTATTCCCCGCTTCGCTTCTTATTTTTCTGGTTATTATTATTATTTCTAGCAAGTTTTAATTAAAAAAGTTAAAATTAAATTCCTTGCTTCCATTCGATTCGAATTTCTCAACTATTTTCAAGGGTTGTTTGTCCTCGTTCCCTGCCGTTCGTCTCTTTGTTATTTCCTTTGCTACCTTCTGAGGGGTGGGAAATTCGATCAATAATAATCTACATAAGTTCACTTAAGTCCCAGAGAGGTAAAGGCTGAACATAAAAAATAATAATAATAAAGAACCAAAGAAAATCCCACCATGATTGATGCGAGTGTCGTATATCGATTCGAAATCGGATTTTAATAACGTAAAATCGCAAAGCGAGATCACTTACTTTTTATCACGTTTTCTGTTTGTTAAAGCTGCTGGAGTATCATATATCTTGGAAGGGATATATGTACATCTAGTAATGGTATATATGGCAAGTCTAGGTTGGATTTAACGATTTGGATTTGCGTTTTGCGTTTGAGTTTTGCGATTCAATTTGATTCTTTTGCTCTTATCGGGTCTGCGCTCTTGAGTTATTAATATACTTTATTTTTATGGCTGTTGTTGTTGTTATTGTGTTTTGTTATTTTAGAAATAGATTGCACGGAATTATCAGATTTGTCGTTATTATTATTATTATCCTACTACGTATTCATTGAATATTTATATGTACGGTATAATTAAATTTTATTTATTGATCTTTTCTGCTGCGGCAAAAAACACACAATTAAACAATTAAATTGTTTATGTTTGAATGCTATTTACACAATTATTATTATTAACTTGAGTGTTGTATTGTTGAACAATTTTTCTTGTTTTTTATTTTCCTTCATTTATCTATTGCTGTTGTTGTTGTCGCTGTTGTGGCTGCCGATGTTGTTGTGGTTTCTTCGTGCACTTGGAATGACATTTTGAATACGATTTCGAAGCGCGCGCAAATTAATTTGTATTTATTTCGATCTCCTCAGTGTGTGTGTTACTTGTATTATTTATTTCTACCTCTCCTTCTTCTTTCTTCTTTATTTTTCCTATTTCTATTATTTATTTTGTTGCTGCTGTGTTGTTGATAACGAAATCACATTTTTCAATTGGCAACTGCCCCAAATTTCATTTAGTTGCTTGTGTTTGTTATCTCCCTTTATTCGTGCTCGAAACGGAAATAAACAATCAATTTTAGTTAAAGAATTTACGCGCACACACACATACACTGCGATCAAATATGCATTATTTTCGGGCAGCCGGAATTCCCAATTTCCTTGAATATATTTATTTATTTTGTAATTTGTAAGCCCTCGTTTCTTGTATTTATCTTGCAGATACTCGCGTATCTTGTAGCTTGTTGTATCTTTGAGATGCACACACACAATGCACGCGGGGTGGCGAGGGGCGGCCGCTTTCGGGGGGTGGTGGTAACCGTTTGAGTAGCTGCTCTGCTCTGCTCTGAACCGGGGCGAGAAAAACACCGGGCAAAAACCGACGTTTCACGTTACGTCCTCGAGGAATCGCGTTTACAGAATGAATCTGAATCTGAACGTGGAGTGTAAGCAGCGTAAAAGATACAGATACGACGGCGACGGCGGCAGCGACGTTCGTCTTGCGCGACTGTGTGTGTGTGTGTTTGTGGGGTCTGTGGGAGAGCGCGGCGCGCGAGTGTGAGTGTGGAGAGAGCGCATGCGAGAGAGAAAGCCGAAGAGGGCAGCAACAAAAAACGTGTTTGCCGCCATTGTGGAGCTCTCTGCTGTCGCCCGCTCTCGCCGGCTGGCCACGACTGCGCTGCCGGCGTCAGCGTCAGCGTTAGCGTCTTCGTATTTTTGTATGTGTGTGAGTGTGCTTGTGTTGCTACGGAAAAAAGGCAGTAAAAAATAACTGCGGTAAACCGAAAAAGGCACAAAAAAAAGAGAGAAGGAGGAGTACGAAGAAGCCGAGCGGGGAACGACCGAAAAGAAAACAAAAACTGAAAACGAAAACGGGAGGGAAATTCCCAACCCCCCACGAAAAATTCTTTTCAATTTATTTCCCAAAAAAAAAAAGAAAATACTTCTTAAGATTAGTGATCTTTGCACCTTTGTTGCATATTTTTAGGCCACTTACTGCGCGCATTTCCCGTATTTTTTTTTGGCAAAAACATCGCGATAAAAGCTGATTACTCACCTGAAACGAAACGAAAGAAAAGCAGGAAAATTAGATCGATTAGATAAAGCCAGGAGAGGTAAATGGGAGGAAAATCAGGAGGTGAACATAGTAAATAAAATACAGGGGGAAATTTAAATCAAGATAGGCCGGAAAGTTCCTTTGATGATGATTGGATTTCGGAGCTACAAATTGCCAAGGAATCAGGTTTCAAAGATATAAATTCCAAATTCACTTGGGAAGTAAATTAGGTCTTGCAATAATTTTGACTCGAATATAAGGTGAATGTATGTTTTTCTTATTAAAAAGCCACTTTGTAAAATCTTCGTTTACGAGGATACTGATAAAAACGATTTACTGTCTTGTAAATTCGTGTAAATCCAAGGGGTTTGCCTTTGACAAAAACTTTGTGTCTATTTTTAGTTCTTATAAGAATTCATTTTAATGACGTTAAAGTTTATTTAAATGTAAATCCTAATTAAAAACTTGGCAATTAATTATTTTAAACTATCTTAAAATTTTAAAATTCCTAGAAAAATAAATTGAGTTAAAATAGAAAATTCATAGAAATTGCCAAATTATTTCCACGGAGCATAGAATTCCCACTAACGTCCATTCCAATTGGCAAACTTTAGGTTTCCGCCCGGAATCAAGATCGAGCGAGTTTGAATTAACGATGGAACTCCGAATGGGTCGGGTGTTTATCTGTTGCCATTTATATTGATTTGGGTTTGGGATATACCATATACTATATATCGTTATGGCAGCTGGGACGACAACGACGACGATGATCAAACTCAACTTAAATTGGTTTCCTTGAATTGCCATTCCCCTTAACAGCTTGCAACTTCCCAGTTCCACTTTGTCCCTTTCGCTTCTATCCCTACTTTTGTTTTGCTTTTGCTCTTTTGCCACGCAACTCGACTCATTTTGAATGAAAAAAAGAAAAACTTTAGCCGGCAATATTTCATGCCACCCATTAAGCCATGCCACCCACCCACAGCCCCCTCCTTGCTCTTCCTGTTGGCAATTTCCGCCCCCTCGCACAGATACAACTACAGCTGGGTTTAGAATAATAGTACGAAAGATAGTTTTAGTCAATCAATAATTAAGATATAATATTTAATTTTCCAATTAATAAATAGAATTATATTTTACTTTAAGGAGCTAATATATATACATATTTTATGTGTTGTATATTATTTGTACTTAGTTTATTTTTCAGAGCTAATATTTTGTTCGCTGCTGTCAGTTCCTTTATGTGCGTGGGGTAAAAAAGTGGCTTCATTACAAATTTCAATTTTGTTTTATTATTTTCTTTTTGCCTGCCTTTTGCACATTCTATTTATTATTATTATTATTATTATTATTTTGCAAAGTTAAACGGAAAAAGTCGAGGGCCTGGAAAATGCTTTCCTAGCAAGCACACACACAGTCACAAAAGGCAGCTGTTGTCTTGCATTTATTTATTTTGACTTGGATTTTGTTTTTCCCCTCCGCTGCCTTTGCATTTTCCTTTTCGGCTTGTGCATTTATTTCTCTTAATTTTTTTGTTGTTGATGCTTTTCCTTTGTGGTATTTTTGTGTTTAGTTTTTTTCTGCTTTATTTTTGCCTTTGTTGTCTTCGCTGACGCTGCTTCATAAGTATTTTAGTTTGCTCCTAGCTTTTCCTTTTTTCTCAGTCTCCATTTTAGCCGGGCTGCCTTCTAACCTTCCGCTTCGCCGCCCCCTTTTGGAAACTCCCCCTAAACCTCCCTAAAATCCCTTTTTTTGTAACCCCCTCAAAACCTCTCGTTTTGGTCCATCTCCTCTTTTTGGCCTGTGTCTACGCCTTTCACGAGCCGAGACTGCCAGAAATATCCACACTGGGAAAAATATGTTTATACTTCTTTAATGAAAAGTAGGCCTTTTCTAATTAATTCTTCTATCCATCCAAGGATCCATCCATATTATTATTACTTCCATCTGCTTTTTTCTCGCAGTGCTGGCCACCATCATCGACCTCTTTTCTGCAGTTGCAAGCGAAGTGTGGTAAAAGGGGGGGTAGTTGGGTGCTGAGGGGGTGGCAATTGAGGGGGAGTGGGTGTGTTTTGGGGTGTGCGCGTGTGTGTGAGTGTTTTCAGCCGCAGCATATGCCGGCTTCTTCTGCTTCTTCCGCTCGCTGTCGCTGCGATTGCTTCTTCTTATTCTCACTGCCTGCTGCCTTGCTCTGCTGCGAGCAATAACAACAAAACTGCAACACTCACACAGAGAGAGAAAGAGAGAGCGAGCGGGAGAGCGAAAATAGCAATAAAAGCAGCAAAAGCAACAGCAACAACAGCAACAGCAAGGGGGGCAACAACAATCGACAAGCCTTTGGGGTCATTATTCTCTTCGAGTCGCTGTCGCGTCGCTGCAATATCTGCTGCTCGGTGTCTGTGTGTGCGTGTGTAGCCTTGGTGGTTGCTGTTGCACACACAAGCACAAGTTGGGGCGACTGCACACACACACACTTACCAAGCTCTTTTACACTCTGGCCCTCTCTGTTGCTCTTGCAGCTTTTGTTGTTGTTATTGTTGTGCCTCTCCAAACAATGTAATAAAATTCAATTATTCTCGTGTGCGTCTTGCACTTTGTTTCGTCTTTTGTCTGCCCATGTGTGTGTGTGTGTTAGTCTCTCTGCACGTGTGCCAGTGTGCGCGCATTTCGCGAATATCGCCGCAAAATGCCAAAAGCGAAAAGTACAGGCAGCAAGGCTCTTCTGGCTTTTCGGGGGAGCAGCAGCAACAACAACATGTCGCCTCTGCCTCCTGCGCCGCCAACGCACACACACATGAAAACAAATTGCACAAATACTACTGCAGGCCCGTGCTCTTGCACTTTCTTAGCTTGCACTGTGGGGTTCTTAAGCGATCAATTAGCTTAAGTTCGAGATCAATAAGGTCATATAAAAGGAAAGGAATTTTTGCCGTATATTTATTTATAAACATTTCTTTGATTTTTAATACAGAAATTTTTAGTATGGTGTAATTGTATCTCAAAAAATTGTAGTAATGAATATAGTAACAGCAAAAAACAAGATCAAAGGATGAAGGATCCACTAGAACTGCAACTGCTTATGTTAAATATTTCAGACATTCGCCAAAAAGTAGGCAATGCTTTGCGAAAATGAAATACCGGTTTCATTAAGTATTATGGGTCGCTCTTCTTCTATGGGTTTCTAAAGTTTTGTTCAATATCTGTCATAGCTTTTTGTTTCATAATGGATTTGTGGCCCTATTTCTTAAAAAATGTATTTTTCCGCATATTGCCCCACCGTGCATTGTCGCCGAGCAGCTGCTTTTGCCTCATCGGCTCTTTCTCCTCCCTTTGCTGGTGCTGGCCCAGCTACTGCGCTGTCGCTGTCGTCGCAGTCGCTGCATTTTGGCGTTGGCGTTCTTTTTGCGCTTTGCCTTTTGGCTTTTCCTTCATATGCGCCACGTCGCCTCTTCCTCTTGCGCTGGCTACTCCTGGTTCGAATGCTCCTTCTACTTCTCCTTATCTACGTTCGCCTTCTCCACCTTGTCCCACCTTTCTATGTTTCTGTCTCTGTTGGTCTTCTTTGTTGTCTCGTCTGCATGCTGTTTCTGTTGTTGTTATTGTTGCTCATTTTGCATAAGCAGCATCTTCTCTTGTCCTCCTGTTCCTTCTTCCCCGCCTACTCATCCTTCCTTCCTTGGTGCCCTTTATATTTGTGTTCTTCCTTGCCCCCATCTTCTTCTTCTTTGCATTGCCAATTTTCTTATTTTGTTAATTTTGCCTTGCCCTTTTTGTTGTTGTTTTCGCTATTTGGGGACTTGCTTGCACTTCCCGCTTACCCGCCTCCACACCAGAAGAGTTAATGCAGCTGCTCTCTCTAAAGGGGGGCCGCCACTCACTCTCTCTTGATGACCTGCGCATGCGTTGCATTGATTGTTTGTGTAATGTAAAACGCTGTAAGCCGCCGTCTCCCATCTTCTTAATCGCCGCCCCCTTCTTTCAACCCGGCGATCCTTACTTTTTTGATTTTCCATCTCTTCCTTAAATTTCAAGGCTCTCTTCTGGCTTTTACCCTTTTTTTTTTGGTGATTTGCTGGCCAACCTCAACATTCATCACTCCAAAAAGTTTAAATGACAAAACTAAAATAAAAGACAAAAAATAAAGAGAGAAAATAAAGAAAAGAAAACAAAGAAAATTGAAAAGAGCTTGCAGGGCGTCGCTGCCGGCGCCGCTGTCGACGTTAACGTCGCTGTCGCTGGTTTCCATTTTGCCTGCAGCGTATTTTGTAAATTACATTTCCGGCAATAAATTTGCATACCTCTGGCATCTTCTAAATTGCTATCGTTTGTTAAAAGCGCCACCCGAATTTTCACTCAGTCACCCCCTTTTTTTGCTCGACCAAAGGCAGGGGGCGGGGTCGGAGGCGATGGTGGGGTGCACCTTGCCACCCCCGCACAACAAACATTCCTTGGAAAATTCCTAACCTGAGCCGCACCTTCTTTTCATTGCGGAAAACCGAGAGGGATGAGTATACACACAGAGCGCAATAAATTGGGCGATATATTTTATATAATAATCGATTTAGTGTTAAAAACTGAATTTCTAAAGAGTTTTAAGCCTAAAAAAAATTATCGTTTGAAGTAAAACAAATATTTACAAATTAAATATGTATTTTTCTCTGTGCACATGTAATTGTACAAATGAATAGAAAATAAATGTGGGCAGGGTGAAAAGCAAGGCGAGAGGGTGGCAAAAACTGCGAGGGAATCAAATTGGAGGATGGGGGTGCAGGAGAAGGCCTCCAGGGGTTGACTTATTCTTATGGCTGCTCTTCCCCTTTGTTCTGCCGAATTCAATATTGATTGTCCTGCAATTAGAAAAGTTTCTCGTTGCCGTGTCTCAGCTACATCGACTTTCACTGCTCAAGGATATTGCAGCAGGATAACAAGAATGAGCCGCCAGAACTTTTGCTGCAAAACTACCCCGGCTACCGAAAGTCTGGCTCTGACTCTGGCTGTGGATTTTTCCCAACAACAGGTTGTTGCATTTCGAATACGTGACGACCCCAAATAGTTGGAGTTGCTGCCTCCTGCCTGCTGCTGCTGTTACTGCTGCTGGTGTTGCTGCTTTGAACTTGCATTACACGTATCCTGGCACTGGCACAGCATAGAGAGAGAGAGAGAAAGAGGGGAGCAGGATCCAGGAGGGATTCGGATTCCAGCGCTTATATAGGTCGACAAACTTTTGCGGCACGCTCTCCTTGTTGTTGCTCTTGTTGCTCTGCCGCTGCATAAAAATTCAAATTTCGCGTCTGGCCAAAGCCAAAGCCAAAGCAACAATGAGCCAAATGCAGCTTGGAGTAGTCGACTTGACCAATATCCAGGAAAAGTACTAAATTGTGGATAAATGATGAAGGATGTTACCCAATATCACAGAGTTAAGTGAATTTCGAGATTTAAAACTAGGTAAAATTCGTATATTTCAAGGGAAAGGAAAGAATTTAAAACGTTTCTCTTAAATATTTCTAGAAATTAATTATTATTTATTACTAAATAAGTCTGTTTCTAATATTTACGTTTTACAATCTACTAAAAATCGTTCTACTAATCCCCTACTAATAGTTTCTACATCACCGCAGTTAAATAACCCAAAGGACATTGCATTTTCCCTCCGAGTGCCGGACAACCCTTTGCTGCTGCATTGCACATCCTTCTCGACGCACTGCCCGACCAGACTGCCCCCGTGGTGTGACTGAAAATAAAAGTGCAAATGTCCTCGCCAGCCGGGAAATTGGACAAGGTTTTAGCGCGCGGGACAGACCCAGCGACGCCGGCAAAGAGCACTCGCACCACCCGTGTCGAGAGGAGTACGCCAGTTCCAGGTCAGGCAGTCAGGGAGTCGGGCATCCACACAGCCGAAGAGCCGGTTGCATTTCCAGAGCAGAGCAACACAAAAAAAAAGTAAGAAAAAAACGCGCGTTGGCCCAAAAAACGTTTCTCTTTCGATGGCCGAACTTCTTTTTTATGGCTGCACCACGCGGCGTATGAGTGATGCTCTCCGGGTCCGCGTATATATGTATGTGTGAATGAATCTGTGGCACTGCACGCGTTGCATGCGAGTCTGTCTGTTCATTCATCGCTGGCCAGGCGAAATCAATCGGCAGGTGCTTTGTTTTGTGATTTCGCGGCCTTTCCACGCCTACTCTATTTTGCCACGCTTTTCCCGCCCCACCACCCCCTTCCGCGAATTTTTGTTTGCTGATAGTTTTGACCTGGTTTCAACTCACGAGTTTGGTTGTTTTCATACCCGTTAGTCGTGAATAACAAGGGTATATCTCTACGGTATACTACAATACAAAATAATTTCTATGGAAAAAGGGAAATATTACAGGCTTTTAGGCAGCTGTTAAGTTGTTTTTGAATCTCTTACTGAAGCAGGATATTTTTAAAAATATTTTTAGACATTAGAAACAATGAGAACCATCAGGTACCTTATAGTCGGGGCGTTGCCTTTGTGTTTTTGTGGCTATGCCGATTGCATGCGTAATTGATGGCCGGCCCAACAGCTGACATTTGTTTATGCCCGTTCGGCCAAAAGCAAACCAAAAATAAAGAGAAAAAAAAGAAATATGGTAAATGGGGAAAAAGGGAGCGTCAACCGCTTGGCGGGCGTCATGGAAACGGAGAGTACATGTGGCCAGGACACCTGGCGTGGCTGCCACCGCATTGCCGCACCGCCTACATGCATTCATTCATAACAATTTTGCCGCTGTCGCTTTTTTTATGTACAACTTTCAAGTTCATAATGTCAACCTTCGTACAAACACATACACATACACACTCACACAGACAGGCAGGGACACACAGGGACAACGCACAGGGAAAACACGCCCGGGAAAAGCGGCTAACACAGACAGCGGAAAACGTTTAGCTGGCGGAGTTTGAGGTCCCAGAGTCCCAGACACGGGATCCCCGAGATTTCTTTGTGCCAAGGAGGGTTTCCCTTTTTTTTCCCAGCTCCCTTCCTTGTCGCGCTGCGAGTCCTTTTTACTTTCGCACGCGCTGCCATGACGTTGCATCCACATCCTGGGCCCGTCTCCACTTTTCCTCTGATGAGAAACTTTATTATTTCTTCATGTTTTTTTTTCTTGTTGTATTTTTCCTCCTCATTTGTGTGTTGCAACAATTGTGCTCCTGACTCTGCCCTGGATTTCACCACTTTTCCTCGCTGTTTTCCCTTTGTTATGCAATTTCTTTTTTGGTGCGACGACAAAATGGAAAACTTCTTGTCTACAACGGAAGCTGCCACTTAAAGACAAAAGTGACTAAGTTTTTGATACTTTTGTAGACTTTTTACTAATTTTTTCTTTGCCACTATTGTAGGTTTTTTGCGTTTATTTTCCCTCTTTTTTGTGGTCTAATTTAAAACGGTTTTCCGACTCTGCGGCTGCTCTTTAGTTGTTTTTCTTTTTGTTATTTCTGCTAAGTGCTTTAAAAACTTGTGTATATTTTTTTCTATAATGGTTCAAGTTTTTCTTTGATTTATGTTTTTTTTAATCAATTATCTTAACTAATATTTACTTATTTAATTACAATTTGTAAAATCTTTTTTAATTGTTTAATTGTTTTTTTTTTACTTTAAAGGATTTTTTCTATTTTTTTAAGCTTTTTAAATACCTTCTTTTAAACATTTTCCCCTCTGAAGTTTTCCACTTTCCTTTCTGCCTGTGAAAAGACCTGCAAAGGTAATTAAACTACGCTGATTAACAAATTGCAATCGTTGAGGTTCATTGACATGGTCGCCCCGCTAAAAATAGAAATCAAAACAAGGCAACTTTTCGACGCGAATGAAAAGCGTTTCCTGGGAGACGCGCCCAGAAGGAAAAGCGCTCGGGTAAAAAAAAAAATAATAGAAAAAAGAAGCAGCGAGGAAAATAACGAGGAAAACCCTGTGGAAGGCGAAAAAATCGATATGCCTCAGACATAGACAGCAGCAGCAGCCGCGTTGAAAGTTGGGGGTTGGAGTTGGCAACCAAGGGTAGCAAAATGTTGTGCAAACTCACGCGGTAGACACACACATACACCCATACAGATACTCCAAGCACACACACACTCGAAGCTCGTCATGTCATCGTCCCTTTTTGGCACTTACTTTCATCGGCATTTGCGCTTTGGCTTCCTCTTTTTGGCGTTACTTCCGCTTTTGGTTCTCTTCCGCTTTCCTTTCGGCTGGAATTTCCTTTGAGTTTGCGCTCAATTTTCGCTACTTTTGCGCTTCTTACACTGGGCAAAAAATGTGGCATTTGGAGTTGTGACTTAGCAACAACCTTTCTTATGGAATTCAATATTAAGCAAAGAAAATTGTAAAGGAGCACTAGTTCTTTTTGGGATATGAATATATTCAAAAATATATTTTTGCTTTTTTAATTAAAATTATTTTGCAAAGTGCTCGCTGATTTTGCGCCTTTGTCTCTTGTACTTCCGCTCTTGCCAATTTTTTTGCCCATTGATTTTCGTAGTAATTATTTTCGGGGGGGTTGGGCTTGCAGGGGGGATCTGTGTGTTTGTGTGTGTAAGAGAGCCTTGTTTTTGGGTTTTTGTTTTTATCTAGGGGTCCCTTTTATTGCGCCTCAGTTCCTTCCTCTGCCTGAGCTCTCACCTCTTCCTCTTCCGGTATTTCCCCCGCACATTCCTGCGGCTTAAATTGCTCTTATTGTTCGGTGATGTTTTTTTTTTGTGATCCTTTGGGGGTGGATTTCTCCACATTACTTCCTTCACCGCCACCGCCGCCATGCCGTATACGTTATTTTATTACATCAAATGTTTTACAGGCACTTCTGCCTGCGCTCTTCTTCTCGTCTCGCACTCTCTCTCCACTCGCGTGCTCTCGCTCTCTCTCTGTGGGGCTTTCCTCAGCTCGCCTTTCTCTCTCGCAGGCGATGTCGCTGCCGCCGTTGACGTTGGCGTCGCGACGCTGCTGCCTCTGCCGGCGCCGATGTCCTGTCTGCTTCTTCTTCCTGTTCTTAATTGAAATTTGCGGCTTGCATCAATATTTGCTTTTTCCTTGTGTTTTCCACGTTATTAAAAACCTTGTGCAAGTTTTCTTTCTTTTTCCTCTGTTGTTGCTGTCTTTGTTTTGCCGTACAATATTATATTGCAAGGATGGGGAATATATGCGAGGAAAAGGTCCTTTTCCTTGCCCCCGGAATTTCTTCTCCCTTTCGTTTTGCGGCTTTGCCGATGTTCTCACTAATTTGTTTCGCTTGTGAGGAAAACAGTTTAATGCATTGGATATTTCTCATTAAAGTTTAACGGATTTTGGTGCAAAAATTGATTAAGAATTGGAAGTTATCTTTTGATGGGATTTAAGTTGCAGGATTTTTAGGATATTTAAAGATATGAGGATATCTTAGCATAAGAAATGTTTTTCTTAATGATTTATTTAAGTCCCAAAAATCTTAAGGGATTTAAAATCACTTGCAAAAATTCCTAATCGAGGTTTTAAGTATTATTTCTGAGGATGCCTTGGAATATATTTTTTCTTTGTCTGCTTTGGGTAACAAAATAATTGATTTCAAATGTTGAAATAATTGAATAATATTCATACATACATCATTCATTTAATTACAAAAATATTTGTCTAAAAATAGTATTTCTAATTAATTTATTCCGTAACTTGGTTGAATTCATAATCAGGACCATATATCCTTTTCTAAATTATTTTCCAAATACCCAAGTCAATTATAGAAAATATTTCATGCAACCATTCAGCATATAATATGCATTCAGGGCCTTAACTAATACCGAAATGAGCCCAATCAAAGCCCTTGGCTTCATCGTACATCACGTTCAAATTGGATATGTTTTCACACATCACTGGACGGAGGCGGCGTACGGTGGTGCTAGGCTAGTGCAGGGGGGAATATATATACGACGAAGCTGTCTGAAATTATGCCTAATTGAAAATGCATTTTAAAGCAGTTGCCGGGCGAGTGCATCGCCTCCTCCTCGGTCGGGGCACTCCGACAATGCCACGGCCAACGGAACTTCAGCTTCAGCTTCCTTCTGCAATAATTGCCAGTCGCCCAGGACATCTCTTTCTCTCCTCCTGCAGACTCCAGAGCCGCCCTCGCTCCCCCGTTCGCCTGTCTGGCACTCGAGAGGAGCCGAAGGCTGAAAGCTGCAGGCTGAAGGCTGCCAGTGAAGGCCGCCTTCCGCACACTCCAACTTCGCTACTACACAGAGAAAAATAATGTATACACGGCTTGAAATTTGATGAGTATATTGAAGAAAATGCAGGATATTTATATACCTGGCTATCGCAAGGATATAATATTTTAGTGACCTTTAAAAAGGTGTAGAACAAGCAGCAGGTGGCATTTTTTATCCCTTAAATAATATGTTAAATTAATCAACATCACCAAAAGAATCGATTTAGCTCACATAAATGTAGAAAACACTTTTTCAAATGTCTTTATAAATATGTTAGAAAACTTCCCAAAACTTTTCCCAAGTGCACTTTCAGCTCTCGCATATGGCTGCTGCTGCATTTCTGCATGGGGGAATTTGCAACTGAAATGCATTAATCAATCATTCATTAAATCAATCAATCAATTTATGTATTCCTCGCGGTTTTCTTTTTTTTTTTTGTTTTTTGTATTTTACTTCCCCCGTTCTTTGTCCTTTGGCCGCCGCTTTGTTGTTTAGCTTGAGAGCGTTTTGCCAGTTTTTGATTGATTGCCATTAATAACTCATTTTTTTCCTCGTGGCTTAGCTTTGTTTTCCCTTATTCCTTTTTGTTTTTTCTGGCTTTTTGAAAATTTATTTGTTTTGCTTGGGAGCTGAGTCAGTTTTGATGAGTCTGGAAAACTATGGAGTCGTTTGGCATTCGTAATTGGACAGGGACCTTGGGGATGTGAGCCATGTGGATGTGGGAGTCGAAGAGTCCTAATCTATTGCTTGTTAAATTGGAAATATTTCTTTAAATTGAAAGTTTGTTATACATAAAATATAACACAGCTTGCCTTTTTGTATTTGCAGAATTTTCTCCATTACAAAAATGTAAATTTTACTTAATTCCAACAATATTCTCTGCCTCTCATTACCAATAAATTACTTATGGCCATAACAACACTGTACATTTTCTTTACGTAATATTTATGTTATATATATATATACATATATATATATGCATAGCAATTTGCAACACTGTTCGATGGTTCAGAAATCGGTAAATGCATTTTGCTACTTATTTGCATATTTGAGTGAACATTTTCTCTCTTACCCCTGCCATCTCTCTCTCTGCCGCCGCCTGATTGTGCTCTGTGTGCTCTCCAGTGTTAAGGATGCGCAGAATATCCTGCGGCAACTTGCCACAACAGAAGGAGAAAGGGGTAGTAGGAGGAGTGCACAGGATTGCATGTAATAAAATGCATGGCAAATTGCATGCAACATGCCAAAGGAGTTGCCTTACACAACATTTTTAAAGGTTTACAATAAGAAGCATAAACCTTTCAATCAAAGGATATCTCAATGAAGCCTATAAAAATGATTTTTAAAAAAGATTTTAACTATACACTAAAGGACATTTTAAAAGTAATTTTTTAAGTGTTTCATTATGTATAAATTATTATTTAATTTATTTTTCTTTTGAGTATTGTTAAATGTTAAAGAAATTAAATTAATTATTCCCCATTTCTTTTATAGATTTACAAGGCTTTTCAATTGGCCAGAAGTAAGAACTCCTTGGCAATTATCCAGCATTTACTTACGCCTCTCCTGCAATTGTTCAATTCGCATTTCGGAAAATGAAAGGAAACTCACCTGGAAAGAGAAGAAGCAATTAAGATAATGATTAGTCAAATGTAAGATATGGCCTGGCAGATGAAACTAATTTCGAACCGAGGGGGAAATCGATTCCGGTGAGGAGGGAATACAGCTCGCTGGAGCGACAGGTAGTTTAATTTATGTGAATGCCCGATGTGCCACCCCACTCCACACTCCACCCACTCCTTTTTCATCTCCTTATATATATATTTTTTTTTTCCTTGTGCATTTTCGCTTTTTGTTTTGCCCGCGCGCGTTGCCTGTTCCCTGCCATTATGCTGCGTCGTTTTAATGGCCAGAAAAAAAGAAGTAAATAAAAAAATAAAGGAAAAAACGAGCAAGTCACGAGCTTCCAACAATGGCGATGCCGTCGGCAGCGGCAGAAGAAAAAAAGGATAAAAGGCAAATAAATAAATAAATAAACATTTTGCCAGAGAGCCCGAAGAGCGGCACAAAAACAATTTCGTCTGCGAAGTTGCCCCAAAAGAAGAACAACAAAAATTATGCGCTCTAAAAATAAAATGCAAACCAAACCAAAGACTCAACTAAAAAAAAAGTATAACAAAAAATAAGGCAAAAAAAGCTACAACAAAAATAAGGCAAAAAACGTGACCGCGCATTTTTCAATGTCAGACGAAAAAGGTTTTTCATTGCTCCGCTGATTACTTCAATTTTCAAGCTTTTTTAAGGGTCAGATCTGGTGTTATATAAGGCTCCACATATAGTTATATTTCCATTTAAATGCATCATACATATAACCCAACCGAAAATGGGATAAAATCCTTTTTCAAATTTCTCATGTGTAAGGAAATTGTTGTTTGCCGTCGCTTCAATATTATTTTTTATATTTCTTTTTTTTCGCTTCTACTTGCCATAAAGAATTTACGCTACATAAAATTTAATAATTTCATTTTTTATAGTCGCTTGGATCCTTGTCTGCATGTGTATGTGTGTGTGAATTATAGCATACTTTTAGGCGTGTGCCAGGGCAGGCGCATTATTTCAGCTTTTATGGCTTACATAACGAGCCAAGCGGAAATAGAGAAAGAAAGGCCAAAAATATGTGTGTGCGAGCGAACACAAGATGATATTTTTGGGGCTGGTTTGGGGGAGAAAAGTAAAGAAAACTGTACGGAAAATAGGGGAAAATTGGTTGCTGCGAGAAGCCGTGAATAGCTACTAAAGAAAGCCCCCATTAAAATAATGTAGGTAAAGCTATATATGAATATTAAAATTATTTGAAAAACCAAGAGGGCTGTTGAAAAAGTTTCTAAGGAATTTTTGTGTAATACTTTTATAATTTTTTCCTTGTAATGATGAAAATAATGAAGGTATGGAAAATGACTTGCCAAGTATTAAAATTTCTGTACAAAAAATGGTAATTTAAGGGCTTTACTTGGGAATTTCTTGTAATCCCTTGAATGGCCTTTTCCTTGTAATTTCTAAATTTAATAAAGGAAACTGTTAAGCACTTTTAAATAATGAAGGTTGGAAAATTTACCCTGAAAACTGAATAATGAAATTATTAGGCATAGCAAGAATTCGAAGATTTTTTCAGCCAGAGATTAAAAGGAATTTAGCTTTAATTTATTGAATAAAATCTTACAAATAAAATCTTTATAATAATAAACAATATTTTTTACATTAGTTGGGGCCTTTTAAATTCCTTGAATACAATTAAAATGCTTCTTAAATGTTTTAATTATGGATTTCAGAGTCTCTGTTGATCTTTCTCTATTTGTAAATCTTTTAATATCTTAATGGGTTCTTAAAAACTCAATTTTACAGCAAAAAAAATGCTATAAATATATTTGTATTTCCCCTGAAATCCAATTGCAACATTGCGAATATTTGCCATATTTTTTCCCCAGAGCCCTCTCTGCCTCAATCATAATTTATCCAGCGCCTTTTCGTATCGATTCTGTGGATATTTCTCATCTCGCGCTTGGCCTTCTCTTATATATTTTTTCGTGTTGCTCTTTTCGCGTTAATATTTCACTAATGGCATTGGCTGGCGAAATTGCATTACGCTCAAGTTGACTCATTTTAATTGAATTTTAACTTCAGTTCGAAATTGAATTACGTGCCATGGGGCCAAGATGAGGTGCGGGCGGGCTGGGGGTGGTATTTTACCCGAGTTTGGTGAGTATCCTCATGTGTGTGTGTGGACGCTGTGGAAAATGTTGGCTGTTACTAGTAATGAAAATTCATGGCGCGATCTGAGCGAGAACGAAAAGCGAGAAATTGCATTAAGTCAGTTGCCATCATTTTGGGCCAAAATGAAAGCTGTTTTTCGGGTCCCTCGGAATGGTTAAATGCAGCTAGCCAAAAATGTAGCAAAGTATTCTGCAGTCATTTACCATTTTCCAACCCCCTGATTGCAACCATTTTCCATCAGCTTCCCCATGAGGGCTTAGCCCAAACTAAATGGCGCATTTCGTGCCAGAAAGTGACCAAATTCACTTTCCTTTCATTCTGGCGAAAAAAAATTTCATTATATTGCACTTAATTAAAAACACGCCCGTACACTGAAAAATTATGATACCGCGCTTCGGGTAAAATATACAATTCTTTGGAAAGAATTTATTAAAAATAAGAGAGGACTTTTCAGCACTTTGTATATTTTCAGATATATCCTGAACTTAAAAAAAAATTAATTTATTCCGCGTGTAATCATAAAAAACGCCGCACAAATATCAGACTTTAAGCCATGGTCCAGACCACACCAGACTGCCCTCGCCTCTGGCTCCTTATTCCCTTCATTCTCTCTACCCTCTTTTTTCGCGCTTTTAGCCTTTTTATTGTTTCCCTTTTTTCGTGCCGCGAGCCTGGTCAACTGGAAAAAAGGCAACAGCAATAACAGGCAACGCGGACTGGTTCGTCGTCGTCGTCTGGTTGGCCATATAACAACCTACCCATCTCCTGCCCCCTTTTGTCCCTCTTGTTTTCGCATTGCCGCGTCGCTAAAAAAAATTTTTGCTGTTTGATTTTGGACTTTGGCAAAATCCTTTCGCTTTCATCCATTTAAATAAGCGAATGTGTGAGTGTGGGATGCGGAAGCCAGTGGAGTACTAAAAGCGGTGGAGTGGTAACTGCGACCAGACACAGACACAGTATTTGGCCAAAAGCCACACGGCGAAGGACACTAAAAATGGGCAAAAGTGAAATATTGCAAAAGGCGGATAGAGCTTTCTTTTGGTTATATTTTAATATTTTTTTAAAAATTATTTGCACATGAAAAATTGTTTCTACTTCATTTTAAGATATTTGTTAACTCCAAACTGTGAGGATTGTTGCCATTTTGTTAGCAAAATATATACAAAAATGTATCAACAAAATTTTGTGAATTTTGTAAAGAGTTTCCTTGCTTAATTATTAATTTCATTATTTATATTTCTATAAATAAATGAATATTTAATTTAATAATATTATTCAAAATCTTGATTTTTCTGCCTCTAGAAATACGTTTAATTCCCGGGGCTAATATCTCTACCATTCCCGCCTCTGTCAACCCATTTTTTAATTGCCTGTCTTGGCTGAGTTTCTGCATTAATTTTCATATCAAAAAGTGAACAACAAAAGCTAAAAACAAAAACCTCAAGTAATAACAACAAAAAAAGAAACTGAAGAAACTAATTTTCCATTTCGTTTCTGACACCGACTGAGCCTGAAGATGGGAATCTTTTGGCGGCGGAGACTTTTGCCACTATTTTATTTATATGTGCCTCAAAATGCAAAAAGGGCAACGAGACGAGACGAGAAATGGCAACAAAAAACGAGGCAAAATGCGGCCATAAACAACAAATCATGCCAAGAAACAAAGCAGGGGCAGGGGCCAAGGGAGGGGGATTACCAGACGGTCTAAAAATTCAACATAACCTCGAATGATTTATGGATGCCTGCGAATATTTAAAAGGTACAAGGCGAAATCCACACACACACACAAACACACACACCGAGAGAAAAAAACAAAAAAGGCAACACAAAATTGAGCTGGATTCTGCAAAAAACAAAGGGAATATACAAGCACCGAAGGGAGGAGGGGAGGCCAGAGGATCTGCAGCATCTTTTTGCCTGTGGAGCTTAAGTGCATTTTGCAGCGAACAGAACAGAAAGGACATAAAAGCTCAAAAAGGGCATGCTACAACACCAGCACAGAAACGCAGCTAAGAAATGTGCGAAAAATTGAGAGAAAAAAAGGGGAGGGAATGTAAGGAACAGTGGTTGAAATAATAGGTTGAAATGTATTAAGATAAGGCTATGAGTTTTATTTGAAATAAATATTTAAATTTGAATACTATAAGAATATTCATATATTAAAACAATATTATTTACTGGTAAAGAAATATATTATTTAGCTTCCT